>JAVJIF010025978.1:0-65919 GCA_038442645.1 Agave tequilana
AAATTTGTCCTTGTACCGCTGCTTCAACGATCCTGTGGAAGGTACTGGTTGACTACGGTTCGACCGTACGGTGATTTGGTAGTGCTATCCAAATACCGTGAAGGAGTATTGTATCTTGGGAGATCAGCGTCCATTATCCCGTTAGCACCGGTGCGGGGGACGCAATTGTCTTAAGGAGATTCGCTCTAAGCGTACCTCACACCGGTACTTGGAGTTTTCGTGCGCGATTGGGAGGGAACCATGCCCTATCATGCGTGCGCGCGCCGCCGCTGGCGGCGGCGGCCGGCGCCAGGCTCGGGTCCGGGCTCGGGTTCTGGTTTTGGTTTGGGTTTGGGTTCCCTACCTGGCCTGGTTCTTTTTGAATTAGGTCTAAAGGGTATGGGCCGCTACCCGACCAAACCCGCTCCGCCCCGCCAACGGACCCGCTCCGCTGTCAAGTTTCTGAACACTTCAAGTTTCTGCGTTCTGAACTAGGAAGTAGAGTTCTGAAGTGAAGTGACTTCCAAAGGGAAGTGGGAAATCCGTAACTCGGTTTCCGAAGCGACTTCCAAAGAAGATTCTGCAAAAATTCATTCTGAAAGAGGAATCAGAAAATTCAACATATTCTTTTATAGAATTGTTGTCTGAATCTGGTACTTCTGAAGAAGAATATTCTTCAACCTTCCATCGTCCTCAACAGTGGGTGCTCCTCCAAAGTAAAGGCAAATATTCATCCGAAATTTGTCCTTGTACCGCTGCTTCAACGATCCTGTGGAAGGTACTGGTTGACTACGGTTCGACCGTACGGTGATTTGGTAGTGCTATCCAAATACCGTGAAGGAGTGTTGTATCTTGGGAGATCAGCGTCCATTATCCCGTTAGCACCGGTGCGGGGGACGCAATTGTCTTAAGGAGATTCGCTCTAAGCGTACCTCACTCCAAAATACTGTATAAGTGGACTAAGTTCTTTATACAGGGGATATACTTTACAGTATATCGAGACTGATTTAGATTCAGTCTAATTGGTGTTTAACCAAGGAAGGAAATTGAAAGGTGGTTCTTAAATTAAGGAACGTTCTATTGAACGGAAAACCTCCCACCTGATATTTGCCGACCTGGCCAATTAGATTGTTGATATCTCAGTGATCTTGATTAGTTGTCAGATTGATTCCTGTTAAGCAGAATCCAATAATCTTAAGACAATTAATATTGAAGTTTTTTTCTTCTGTTCTGCTTGAACTTGCAGAAAATGTCTGAGACAAATCAAGATAGTACAAGCAAGGCACCAAACATGCAGCTCCAAGCTTTGATGCCTACTCCACTTCCTAACCCGAAGCCGGAGAAGTCAGGAAAGTTTAACGGCACAGAATTCAAGAGGTGGCAACAGAAGATGCTCTTCTACTTTACCACTCTTCATCTGGCCAAATTCCTGCAGGAGGATCCACCAGAACCCGGAACTGATCGGGACTCAGTCCTTGCAGTCGATGCTTGGACACAAGGTGACTTCCTTTGCCGAAATTATGTTTTAAATGGACTGGATGACTCTCTTTACAATGCCTACAGTCCTATCACTACGGCAAAGAAGTTATGAGCCAGTCTTGACAAGAAGTACAAGACTGAGGATGCTGGTACCAAGAAGTTCGTCGTAAGACGATTTCTGGAGTACAAAATGGTGGATACCAAGACTGTAATCAGTCAGGTGCAAGAGTTCCAACTTATCTTGCACGAGATAGAAGCCGAAGGTATTATTCTTCCTGAAACTTTTCAGGTTGCAACTATCGTGGAGAAACTCCTACCTGCATGGAGAAACTTCAAGAACTACCTGAAGCACAAGCGAAAGGAGCTAAAGTTGAAAGATCTCATTGTGAGGCTTCGTACCAAGGAGGACAATCGCAAGTCCGAGAAAAGGAGCAGCAAAAACTCCTACGAAGCAAAAGCAAATGTGATCGAGGACTCAAAGGGGAAAGCGTCTACTTCCAAAGGCTTAAAGCGGAAGAAGACTTCCCAGGGGTACAAAGGCAAGGCCCAAGACGGTAAAAACATGCGCTTCAAAGGGACCTACTACATCTGCAACAAAGAAGGTCATAAGGCAAATGAATGTCTCAGCCGTCTCAAAAAGAATAAGAAAAACCACCCACAGGCGAACATGACCAACCATGAATCACCAAGTCTTTCAGCAGTGGTGTCAGAAGTGAATCTGACAACCAATAACAAGAATTGGTGGGTAGACACGGGAGCTACTCGGCACATCTGCTCGGAGAAATTGTTATTCTCAGAATATCAAAGGCTAGAGCAAGATGAGCAATTATTCATGGGTAATTCAGCTTCCTCAAAGGTTGAAGGAAGGGCAAGGTCATCCTGAAGTGGACATCGGGAAAAGCTTACTCTTAACGATGTGCTTCATGTTCCAGACATCCGCAAGAATTTGATCTCCGGATCAATACTTAGTAAGAAAGGATTTAGAATGGTATTTGAATCTGACAAATTTGTACTTACTAAGGGAGGGATGTATGTGGGAAAGGGTTATCTTGTTGATAGACTTTTTAAAGCCAATGTTGTAGTGGTAGATAAAAAGTCCGTGTATTTGTACCCGAAGCTAATAAATAAAGGAAATTCTTCTGTTTATTTGCTTGAGTCTCCTATTTTGTGGCATGCTAGATTAGGGCATGTAAATTATAAGTCTTTAAAAACTTGTCTAATTTGGGATATATTCCTAAACTCAACTTGGAAGAAATTCGCAAGTGTGAGATTTGTGTTGAGGCCAAGTTGGCGAAAAATTCATTTCACTCAATTGATCGAAATACAGAACCTTTAGGGTTAATTCATAGCGATCTGTGTGATTTGAAGTTTATGCCAACTAGGGGCGGTAAAAAGTATTTTATTACTTTTATTGATGACTGTACAAGATACTGTTATGTGTATCTTTTAAACAGTAAGGATGAGGCAATAAATATGTTTATAACATATAAAGCCGAAGTCGAGAATCAACTCAACAAGAAAATCAAGATTCGAAAATCTGATAGAGGCGGAGAATATGAATCAAATGATTTTAGTGAGTTATGTGCTAGTTTTGGTATAATACATCAAACAACAACACCATATACTCCTCAGCAAAATGGAATTGCTGAACGGAAGAACAGAACTTTGAAAGAGATGGTCAATTCCATGCTCGTAAGTTCTGGAGCTCCGCAGAACTTGTGGGGGGAAGCTCTATTAACTGCAAATTATATTCTAAATAGAGTACCCCACAAGAAACTTAGTCTTATACCATTCGAGTTATGGCATGGAAGGACACCTTCCTACATTACCTCAAAATGTAGGGGTGCCTAGCAAAGGTGCTAGCACCATTACCTAAAAAGACTAAGTTGGGAGTAAAAACTATGGACTGCATATTCATAGGCTATGCCTTGAATAGTAGTGCCTACAGATTTCTGGTTCATAAATCAGAAATACCAGATATTCATGTAAACATGATTATCGAATCTCGAGATGCTGTGTTCTTTGAAGATATCTTTCCGTACAAACGGGAAGCAGATAAGACTTCTGGGAAAAGAACACACGAGATGGCGTTCAGGGACGAAAGTTCCGAGGAATCGAATGTTAATGCGGAAACTGAACCAAGAAGAAGTCAGAGATCTAGAATCTCAAAATCTTTTGGTCCAGATTTCATAGCATACGCTATTGAGAGCGAGCCTCAAACATTTAAAGAGGCTATGTCACCCCAGAAGCACAAATGTGGAAAGAAGCTATAAATAGCGAAATAGAATCCATATTAAGTAATCATACTTGGGAATTGGTAAACTTGCCTCCTGGCAGTAAACCAATTAGGTGTAAGTGGATTTTCAAACGAAAATTAAAATCCGATGGATCTGTCGATAAGTACAAGGCTAGATTAGTAGCCAAGGGTTATCGACAAAAAGAAGGACTTGACTACTTCGATACTTATTCACCAGTAACAAGAATAACATCCATTCGGATGTTGATTGCAATAGCAGTGTTGCATAACTTAGATATCCATCAAATGGATGTCAAGACTGCATTCTTAAATGGTGAATTAAATGAAGAGATATATATGGAGCAACCTGAAGGATTTAAAGTCAAGGGCCAAGAACACAAGGTGTGTAAATTGGTAAAATCCTTATACGATTTAAAGCAGGCTCCAAAATAATGGCATGAGAAATTTGATAGTGTCATGATCAAAGATGGATTCACTATCAATGAATGCGATAAGTGTGTTTACACGAAAACAGTTGGAAACACATGTATCATTGTTTGTCTTTATGTAGACGACATGTTGATACTTGGGACTAATATTGAAATTATTAAATCCACTAAACGAATGTTATCTAACAGTTTTGACATGAAGGATCTGGGGGTTGCTGATGTAATTTTAGGAATTAAAATTACTAGAACACCAGATGGAATCAGTCTATCTCAATCTCACTATGTGGATAAGATGATAGAAAGATTCAAGGATCATGGGATAAAAGAGAATACAAATCCTTTTCTCCCACATGTCCATCTTCATAAGAATACAGGAACTGGAATATGCCAGTTGGAGTATTCTTAGATTATCAGGAGTCTAATGTATTTGATGAATTGCACTAGACCCGATATTGCTTATGCTGTAAGCAAGTTAAGTAGATACACTAGTAATCCTAGTGATCTACATTGGACCGCTCTAATACGAGTATTGGGTTACGTATCATATACCAAGGAATATGCCTTGAGATATGGACAGTATCCACCTGTACTGAAAGGATACAGTGATGCTAATTAGATTGCAGATTTTGAGGAATCAAAATCAACTAGCGGATACGTATTTACTCTAGCAGGAGCAGCGGTATCTTGAAAATCTTCTAAGCAAACATGTATTGCCCGTTCCACTATGGAATCGGAATTCATAGCCTTAAATAAGGCCGGAGAAGAAGCAGAATGGCTTCGACAATTCTTAGAAGATATACTATTATGGCAAAAGCCAGTGCCCACTATATGTATACACTGCAATAATCAAGCAGCTATATCTAGGGCACAAAATGTTATATACAACGGTAAGTTTAGACATATTCGTCATAGACATAATACCGTGAAGCAGTTGCTCTCAAATGGAATTATCTCTATTGACTTTGTATCGTCAAAGGATAATTTAGCGGATCCGCTTATTAAAGGTTTAAGTGGAGAGCGTATAAACTGCGCATCGAGGGGAATGGGTCTAAAAGCCTAAATTTACCGAGTCAGCTTAATGGAAACCTCACTTAGCGACTGGAGATCCCACGGACTAAGTTCAAGAGAAAAAACTAGTTATGGTTGACTCAACAAGTAAGCACTTGGGAGCTTGACTCCAATCCATTCCTAAGGTGCACATAAGTGCTTTTCTACAAGTAGATTAAGGATAAGCTTAACGCTTTTAATGATGCCTATATCTTGTTACTAAACAAGTGGAGTAGAGTAGACTACTCTTAATAGGTCCATCACCTATGTGAGTATAGAGTTGGGTCGGCTCTTTGGGAATTTCTATGGAGGCTGTTATTCCTTAAAGATACTCTCTGAAACCAAGAATGTCCAGGGCCAAAACGGACACAACCGAGAACCAAAGTTGATTTGGAAAGTCACTGTGTGAAGCTTGTTGACTTGGCTTACACTAACGGCTAACAGTTCAAAACCTAGTTCACTGATTAGCCAGTAAGTCCGATAAAAATTTCACTATGGAAGGTTCAAGATCTAGTTCACATATCCTTATGCAGTTTCTTTTCTCAAGTACCTTTCACAATAGAGTCAGTCTCTTTGTGTGTCATTTCCTTGAATCTCCATTCATTGTGGGGGATTGTTGGAATTGAAGAATATAAATGCGAATCTTTGAGTTGAATTATGGCGAGATCCGTTGATCAAATCAATTGGATGACGGTTGGAGTGTGTTCTCCTTCCATTGGGGATGAACGTGGTATATTCACATGTTCAATTCCGACTTCGAATGAATGAGATATTCAAGTCTAAAGATTGCCTAATTCAAAGCCAAACGGAACTAAAGGTAGCTAAAAGCATTTGGTCCCATATTGGCAATGGGATGGAAGTTTGTGGTGTATAAATAGAAAAAATTGAGAACAAAGGGCGTGCCCTTTGGGTACTTGGAGTTTTCGCGCGCGATTGGGAGGGAAGCATGCCCTATCATGCGTGCGCGCGCCGCCGCTGGCAGCGGCGGCGGCGACGGCCGGCCGGCGCCAGCGCCGGTGCCGGTGCCGGTGCCGGTGCCGGGCTCGGGCTCGGGCTCGGGTCCTGGTCCTGGTTTGGGTTTGGGTTTAGGTTCCCTACCTGGCCTGGTTCTTTTTGAATCAGGTCTAAAGGGTATGGGCCGCTACCTGAACCAAACCCGCTCCGCCCCGCCAACGGACCCGCTCCGCTGTCAGGTTTCGAACTGATCCGTCAACAGGTGTCAGACCAGTTGGATGGCCAATGGTTGCGAGCCTGTTGGTCTGCCAACGGATGCGAATCTGTTGGACTGCCAACGGTTGCGAACCTGTTGGACTGCCAACGGTTGCGCCAAAGGTTGCGAACCAGACCCGCTCCCGCCAACGATTGTGAACCAGCCAGTTGACTCCAAAGGTTGCGAACCAATTGGACAGCCAACAGTCATGACTGTTGGATCGATAGGTTGCAACCTTTCGTTTGAGTTCGAACCTGTTGGCCCCTCCTGGAAGGCTATATAAAGGACTCCATATTCTCAATAGAAACACACAACAACACACCAAAAAACAAACAACTTCTCTGCTCTCTCTCTCTGAGTTCTGAACACTTCAAGTTTCTGCGTTCTGAACTAGGAAGTAGAGTTCTGAAGTGAAGTGACTTCCAAAAGGAAAGTGGGAAATCCGTAACTCGGTTTCCGAAGCGACTTCCAAAGAAGATTCTGCAAAAATTCATTCTGAAAGAGGAATCAGAAAATTCAACATATTCTTTTATAGAATTGTTGTCTGAATCTGGTACTTCTGAAGAAGAATATTCTTCAACCTTCCATCGTCCTCAACAGTGGGTGCTCCTCCAAAGTAAAGGCAAATATTCATCCGAAATTTGTCCTTGTACCGCTGCTTCAACGATCCTGTGGAAGGTACTGGTTGACTACGGTTCGACCGTACGGTGATTTGGTAGTGCTATCCAAATACCGTGAAGGAGTGTTGTATCTTGGGAGACCAGCGTCCATTATCCCGTTAGCACCGGTGCGGGGGACGTAATTGTCTTAAGGAGATTCGCTCTAAGCGTACCTCACTCCAAAATACTGTATAAGTGGACTAAATCCTTTATACAGGGGATATACTTTACAGTATATCGAGACTGATTTAGATTCAGTCTAATTGGTGTTTAACCAAGGAAGGAAATTGAAAGGTGGTTCTTAAATTAAGGAACGTTCTATTGAACGGAAAACCTCCCACCTGATATTTGCCGACCTGGCCAATTAGATTGTTGATATCTCAGTGATCTTGATTAGTTGTCAGATTGATTCCTGTTAAGCAGAATCCAACAAATATAATATAGAGACTCCAGCATAAATCAAATCTCAATTATAATAGGTTTTAATCAGAGAAATCAAAGCATGAGAGGGAACTGAATTGCTCCATGAATAGAGAACAAAAACTTGACACACAACATGCTGGAGTGGCGACTGATCCACAGATTGTTGATCCAATGTAGTTTTGATCCATTCTGATCAACTCAAAAGGCTAGAATGAGCCAAACAATGTGGTCATGTGACTTTCATAAACGTCCAATACAAAGAGACCTCATGCCCCTACACAAGCTTTTCGCTCTCTCCATCCCCGAGCTTATCTCTTTGCTGTGCTCCCAGTTTAGACAAGGGAATAAGAGAAACAAGTGCAGGTTTAATGGAGGACTGGGATTGCTCTCTTCCCATCTCTGCTCTAATTTGCCATGAAGACCAAGCTCTTTTGGATGCTGATGATGATGAGGAAAAAGAAATAGAGCATGAGAGCGTGGTATCTGTACTATTGAATGACTCCAAGCTTTTGGGGGCAGAGGATGAGTACATAGAGATTCTAGTCTCAAGAGAGAGCAGTCATGAGACAAGAGATTGCGGTGTATTTTGTAGTGATGATTCTTCAGAAATTACTGATTGCTGGTTGAAATGGGCTCGCTCTGACGCCATCCGATGGATTATGAAAGTAAGTATTTGTAATAGAATGTTAGTCATCCATTGATTTCTTCTTCAAACCTCTCATATTTTCATTGATTCCTGATTTGAATCAGACCAGGGCCTCCTTCGGCTTCAGCCATCAAACTGCATATCTTGCCGTGACTTACTATGACCGGTTCTTGATGCAACGATGTCTCGATGTATGTAGACTAAAAGCTCTTGTAAGTTTTAGAACTTCTTTATGTTTTGATTCATTTGTGTAATGTTTTGCTTGTTTTTCATTGAACAGAAGGGAAAATCTTGGGTTGTTCCATTACTATCAATCGCTTGTCTATCGCTTGCGGCAAAGATGGAGGAATGCATCGTGCCGCCGCTGTCCGAATTCCCGTCTGAAGAATGCAAATTTGATGGCAATACAATACAGAGGATGGAGCTCCTGATACTGAGCACTTTGGAGTGGAGAATGAACTCAGTGACTCCATTTTCTTATCTAAATTATTTCATATCTAAGATTCAAATTGATACTGAACCAAAAGAGTTTCTATCTAAATCCACTGGATTAATCTTTGCAATTATTGATGGTATGAGCTCTTTTTGCATTTCAATTTTTTGCATAATATTTATCTTTCTTTTTTCTTTATTTATGTTGTTTTTTTCCCCTCATCAGATATTAATTCTGTGGACCATCGGCCCTCCACCATAGCAGTTGCAGCAGTTTTGGCCGCATCTAATCAAAGATTAAACAAACAACTAGTGGAGTCTAAGTTGAGCATTTTCTCCTCATGTGGAACCTTAGAAACTGTAAGTTTTTTTAAGGAAAAAAAATATTAAATGATTAATTCATTAAATTTAGTTTTATAATTGATTTTGTTTTTGGTTGAATTTCAGGAGCATGTGTTTTCTTGCTATACTATGATGATTGAAGAGTCAAGGAATTGTTCTAGTGTTGGTGATGACAAATCTTTGAGTACTAGAAGCAACAAGAGAAGAAGATTACAATAGGCATGAGAAATCACCCTGAGACTGGTTTTTTAAGTTGTCTATAGGGCTTGGTTTAATTAATTAATTTGTTGGTGTGCATTTTTGTTAAGTGTTGGATTGGATTGGAAAGAGTTTTGGATTTGAGAGTTTATGAGTTCTTTTCTATTGATCATTGTTGTGGGATGTGTAAATTTAGGCAAAAGTGAAAACTGAAAGCTGACAGATGAGAGTATAAATGATAGAGAAATGGGAAGAGGGACCAAAGATTGTTTGCAAGTAACCCCTTGTCATTATCCATAAAAACATAGCCAATTTGTGTTAAGTGTTTTGGCTATTATGTATAGTTTTTCTTTTTTTTTTTCCCCTCTTTTTAGTGCTTTGGATGCTGTTTTTGAGTTCTGGATGACTGGAAAGATTTTGTGAGTAATGGTGGAGGGGTCTACTCTGAGCCTGGGCAATTGTGGCTCGTGCTGTTGGCCAGCTAGCTAGCCTGAAGGTGTGCAGAGAGAGAGAGAGAGAGAGAGAGAGAGAGGTGCTTGACTTTGTTCACAGTCTGGGGAATGAAGTGGCGCTGCTTTTGCTGTTGTGTTCTGTTTGTGTCATCAAATAAAAACTGAGCATTGTTTTCTTTCTTTCTTTCTTTCCATTTTTTTGACTGGAAATGAAACTGATCAGATGCAGGGCTCACGCTCAGCAAGGAAAGGGAAGATATTGCTTCATAAATGTAATGGAACTAAAGTCAGTTCGTATCATCATACTTCATAACACACGACTTGGGACAATAACAGATTGTGCCTATTTCACTATTTTTCAGACAGAAATGTTTCATTGTATTGATGAATCCATGCTATGAACGTATATGGCAGAAATAAGGAGTCCAAGGGCTGATCATATGTACTCTTCATATGCACTTACATACACACATGCATGCTTGTGAATTTATTGACAAATTATCAAAAATCTGCAGTTTTTGGTTTTGTGATTCAAGACATACGTGTCAATTCTGATGGAACCTTTGAATCATTAAATTTTAATTCTGAATTTTAAAAAAAATTCAAACTGATTGTGACTTAATATAGAAAATATGCGAAGTTGCTAACTCCACCTTCGCTTTTATTAGGTATATGCCAGAAGGGTGGATGAAGATATAAGCAAGGAAACTTGTCTTTTCTTTCATTATTCTCTCTTTAATGAAACATATGACTAAATAAATTGTGTACGTTTATTTATTCTCTCAAAAGACAATACTTGTATATGTCTATTTCAAAGAAATAGCTCAAAATCCTTGAATGTGAAAAGCTCATGACTCATGAGTGTGAGACCTAACACCAACCTTATGGGTCACTCACTGATCATGCTATGTATTCATGCAGTCAAAGAAACGAAGGCCAGCAGCATATATTTAGTATAATGTTTGGTCCAAAGGAGCAAGCATCACCTCTTTTTGCTAACCAAAGAGGGCATCACCATGGAAATGAGGGATAACTCCCAGGATACTAGCTGGCTCTGCAACTACAGTGGAATATTAAAATGACACCAAAATATAGGACAGGCTTGACTCTGGACTCCCAATTTATGCACTCTTATGGCTTTATGGTCATAAATAAAGGATTGCTTCACTTGGTGGCCAGCCCATCTTCGCAGGTGAAGGAGAGCTCTCTTTCCACCTAAATACTAAATAAAGATTGACATAATTGACTGAGGCCAAGAACAAGGACTTTTATGTGTGTCAGTTTTGACTGGGTCAGTGCTCAGGGAGACAATTGTATAGTTTACTGTGGAGAGCAAAGTTACATGCAGTAGAGGGGACCTGATCTCTTCATGGCTTGCAGGACAACTGGGACTCTACTTGTTAATCATTGTTGTGTGTAGATAAACATGTGAGTTGAAGAGTTTACTTACTTGATTATCACACGGTTGTATGTGTGAACTATGTATGATTTACAATCAGCTTTGAACACATAAATCAGCAGACAAGAGAGAAATTATCCATGTCAAGAAATACAATTAAAGTTAGAATTATAACACTTCTTTATTATGCAATTTTAGTGCCTATATATATTCTCGAGCGTTCCATGTTGGAAATATAGTTCAATTTCAAATTATATTAGTACAGGATTTCGATTGGTCAAAGTTGAGTCAAACTAGGAGTTTTTATTTAAAAGAGTTTTTATTTATTTAGGAGTCGAGGTCTATTTGTGAATATAGGAGTTTATATTTATTTGGGTTTCTTTATAGTAGTAGTGTTTGGTTATTAAAATTTGTATAGATAGGAATAGGAGATTGGAGAATTCGTATTCTTATAGATAGAGTTCAACATGCCCAGTTTTGAATTGTATGAGAAAATAATAGAGTCAAAATCCAATAAAACTAGGTTTTCTTCCTCCATAAAATTTTCTTTTCTCATACTTTTTTCACAAAAGACAAAAATACCCTCATTAATATAAATACACTGTTCATTTTTTTCAACTGATGTAATGTGGTATCATAACTATATCTCTAAAACTCTTTCCTCTATCAAAAATTTCCCTCACCGAACTTTCATCCTCACGTCGATTTCAAGCCTGCATTGCGCGCATTCATGAAGCGTGTCTAGAACCAGACCATTTTTCACCTTGCGAATTGTTAAAGCTTTCTCCGTTTGTCGTAGTCTTCTCGTTGTTTAGTGACACCATCATGACGTGTTTGTTTTGGGGCGAAAGTGGGAAAGGCAGAAGTATGAAAGCCGGAAGTTGGCAAACTCATTTCTCACTTTTGGCGCTTGTTTGTAACCAGAAAAGGGAAATGGGAAAACCCATTTTCCTTTTCCATTTTCACTTTTACACCTCCCTTTTACACTACCATTTTCCCAATTACAGGGTGTTATAGTTAATTTTGTGGTCATATAATTTCATTTGTAATAAGTTATAGTTCAAAATTGTTAATTTTGTGGTCATGTAAATTTCACTTGCAATCTAATTACAGTTTAAAAAATTTTCATAATTAATATTTATTTTAATATTATTTTGCGTTCAACTTTGCGGTCAACTTTTTTACTTCCACATTACTAAATAAACACTGAAAACAAATATACATTTTCACTTGCACTTTCACATTACAACCAAATACCAAAAAACATGCACAAATCTCAATTTTCTATATTTTCCTCACATTTTCCTCTTTATTTTTCACTTGCACCTTTTTCTCTCATTTGCAGCAAACCAAATATGCCAGTAGTGAAGACTCTTGCAAGTCAGCGCACATAACATCACTAACGATTCACCATGGCCCAATAGAACACCTACGGCAACAGAACAGATCTCGACCTAACCTGATCCAACAGCAATTCGAATCCAGCTAGAATTCTCCATGAACACTATCACTAACCACCATCATCGACCACGATCTCATCTAATATTCTTAAAATCGTCTTCAATCCCTCACCTCGATTTCACGCTAGCGGAACCTCTTCGTCTTCTCGCTGAGCTCCCCGGCCACCGCATCATCAAGTCCTCTAACAATGGCCTCTCCTCCTCTATTGGGCTCCTTGCATCACCCTCCTCCATATTTTTGATGATACTACTCATCCAGGATTCCACGACTCCTCTCTCCCAAGCTCTTTTGCATCACCATTGTCCACTTTTGGATACGTCGTTCACCCAAGATTCTGCTCCGGGCCCCTCTATTTTCAACATCTTGTGTTTCCCTTTTCCATTTTTGATGACGCTAGCCACTTAAATTCTACTAGCTGAGTCAAACGTCTCTGTTCCAGTTATCAACATTAGTGTTTTCTCTTCTCATCGATATTAAAAGCTTTGCTCTACTCTTGCAAAATCTTTCTTCTTGAACATTTCTTCTCCAACACTACTCATGTCATGGATATTATTATCTCTTTTTCCATCCATGGAATCTGAACTTTTGATCTCATGGGCCAACTTTATTAGAGTACTGCCGGAGGTCCAATACAAACACAAGAGTTTTTTGTCGCAGAATTTTTAAAAATAGCAAGAACAAAGCAAATGAGAAAGAAAGTGAGAAAACACAGATTTAACGAGGTTCGATAATCGCTTACATTCATGGGGAGGAAGGGAGAGAGATCTGATTCAAATCAATCAATTTTGAGTATAATCAATGGGGACAATACCCCTCTTTATATAGGCAGAGAGTTCATGAAGAAAAAGATATCAAAAGCTCTGAATTCAGATCAAAAAAGAACTCAAAATTCAACTTGAAAATAGCTCAGAACATGTGTCTATCGATAGTAAGGGGGCCTACGACAGGCTGCACAACACCCAACTCTCGAGTTGCTGCTGTCGATAGTCATGGGGGCCTGTCGACAGACTGAGACACGACTGTCGATAGGGCTATCGACAGTCTGTATAACTTTACTATATGTGTCTGCGCATCCAAATATCAGTTATCAACAACACCTAGGCATGTCGACAGCAATTCTCTGCTCTAGTCTTCTGCTATTACTGCCATCAGTTTGGGTTAAAAAAATCCTATCAACTAGATTTTTACCCTCCCTCCCCACAATTCTCCATTTCGGTGAAGATTTCTCAAACTGAACCTAACATAATAAATTATCATGCAGCTCAATCAGGGTGTACCAATGTGGCTGTTGATGTACCCCCTGCCCAGGGGGAATAAGTCATCCGTAATTCATCCAAATAAGCTCCATCGAACTTAAACAACTGAAAAGATATGGAGTAACTTCTTGCAATGCTCAAAGTTTACTCTCGAAACAACCTTAGTAAGCATATCAATGTGATTCTCTTTGGTGTGAATGTTCTTTAGCTCGATGTCATCCTCATCAAGAATCTCCTGAATAAAGTGAAGCCTGATGTCGATGTGCTTCGTCATTGCTGTTGACGCTTAAAAAAAGGCGACCCCCAGATCATATAGTTCAGCAGCCAGGCCAGACAATGTTTAAACTTGCCTACATGTCTAATACACAGATAGCCAAAAGACTTACTGAAAACAATTGAGGAGGGTTGGGCTTAGCTTCGCTCAAAGCAAGCTTTGCTAGCTTCACATAAAGCTTCTTCGAACTAGCTTCGCGTGAAGCTATATGTAGCTCTACATAGAGCTCCTTTAGGTCATTTAATGACGAGCTAGCTCCACGCGGGGCTGTCAAATTAACTTCGCGTGAAGCTACAACGGCGCAGGAGGCTAGCTTCGCGCGAAGCTTCAACAAAGTTCTACTGCGAACTCTAACTGGTCATCTGACCATTTTCAGATCCCCCATGTGAGGGTTAGCGATTGTAACACCACTTCTAATAGTGGAGTTAGTTGCTTTAGTGGGCGGTTATACCTGCTCACTTGGCCGTACAATAAGTGGAGACCTGTAAGCGGGTTTCAACACCCTAACTTCGCTGGAAGCTCCTTCTTAGCTACGCCGTGAGGCTATATCAAGCCTGGCGCGAAGCTAATAGGGTGATTCAGCCTTGCTGAATTCAAGGGGGCGGTTACACTCCCGTTTAGCTATAAATAGCCCCTCGCAAGATGAAGCGGGGGCTGAAAATTTTCAGAGATTTAAGAGACCCTTAGCCAAAGGTTTTCTCTTACTTTTAAGTTCCTAAAGTTCTAGAGATTTAACTCTCTTCTAAAGTCTTCCATCTTCAGAGAATTTTTAAAACCAGGCGAGAAGGAAATTTCACCGCAAAGGCTTGAACATCCAATCGATTGCATCGTCAATGGGATAAATTGATCGTGCGTTGATCAAATTCCCACCGGCATACTTCCTCAAAAATCTCAGAAGAGATCTACTTGTAATTTTCTTTTTTTTTAAAGAATGACTTGTAATTTTGCTCCTCAATTATTTTTTGTAAGTTTTCATAATCAACTTTCAATGAAAAACAAGATGGCGACTCCGCTGAAGATTAAGGTCTTCTTTCGCAACAAGGAGATGATGTCGCAATGCCATGTTCAGAGTGTTGAACTCATCACCATCGAAAATTTGGTCATCCACTTTGACCAAGAGAAGTTCGAGGAACTCCACTCTGGGGGTGATCTAGTACTCCATGTACGGAAGCATAGGAGGGTCTCTGTAGCCAAAACTCCACCGGCCACACATCAGAAAGCAGCTCCAATTGAGGTCGCGTCCAAGCCTATGTCAGTCGCGTGTGCGATTAAGCGAACCTCGTTTCAATTCCCTTCAGCCTCAACCGAAACTAAGTTGACCTCATGTCAACATGGTGGCTTATGCAAAGCCAAGCAGGTTCTGCAGGTTCCATGCGAGCCTAGGACTGCTCAGAGTAAGCAAATTTGGAGGGCAAAAACAAGAACCTCTCTGCGCAAGGTTTTAGGCAAAGTTGAAGCTCAACCTCGCCTCTCACGTGAAGAAAAGGGCAAAGCACCTTTAAGTATTGATGGCATTGCTTATGCAACTTCAACATGGGGCACTCAAAGTCCCCTTAGCCGCGAGGCTGAATTGGACGCGCAGTGCAAAGTTAGATGAGAAGCCTTGTTGGCTTCGCTTAACCAGAGAGCGCTTTTTTCGAGCGCTTGTTTCTGGCGCTAACTTCGCTCAAATTTCCAGCGCTAACTTCGCTCCTTTGAGCGAAGTTAAGGGTTTACCCCTAAGTGTGGATAGTATTGCTTATGCAGCTTTAGCACCTAAGGGTACTAATAAAGTCCCTAGCCGCAAGGTTAGAACTAAAGCACTGCGTAGTGCTAATCATCTTCGCTGCAATGCGAAGATGAAAGCCCCATTGTACGCTAAAAGCGAAGCTACCACAACTTCGCTCCCAGTGCTTTCTAACGCTAAGCTCGCACTTGGGGGCATAGCTAAAAGATTAGCTTCGTCGAGTGAAGCAAAAAAGATTAGCTTCGTCTAATGCTACATATGAAGTTGTTTTAACTTCACCTCTAATTAAAAAGTAAAGCTTCACTAGAGCTCCCCAACTCGAACACCCTAGTACACGACTTCAACGAGTCTCTGTGCTAGACCGCTTAAGCTCAGTTAATCCTGATTTGTGGGAGATTTTAATTAAAAAACGAAAGTTCTGTTGTGAAGAACTAAGTCATACTTCTCCCTCCTGTTGTGAACAAGCAGGGTACCAGTTGGTGATAGTCCATTCAGTTCATTGCCGACTAGGGCCAGTCCCTGTCACTCTTCTAGCACGACAGCCGGTTTTCAACCGACTCTCGATTGAAGCCCCTGTGAAATCTCAGAAAAAGAACAAAGCACTAAACGTGTCAGATCTTCTCTCAACATCCGTCAACATGATAAGAAGGGGACGCCAACCGCTCAGGGCCAGACAAAGGAGACGTGTCACTAATTCTCCTTCATTTAGCTATCCAGATTCGGACTATAGCCCCAGTTTGAGCCAAATCTTAGTAGGGCAAGAGGGTGCATTCTGAGGCATAAGATCTAGGGTAGCAATATCCTATAATTATGAACAACCATCCTCTTCAACAGGGGTGATGTCACCAGAACCACTGAAAAGTCTCTTCCAATGGTCTGATGATAAGGGAGAAGCTAGTGGATATGCCTCTGCAGCAACAGTCAGCTCTGTGCAAACAGGCATAGTATCGGCTAACATGGCTGATAACAACAATGATGATCTTCGCCAACGGATGGAGGCTTAAGAATAAACTTTCAGGACACAGCAAGAAGCTTTGGACAATATTCAACAGATGCTAACTCAGCTCCTGATCAACCGGAATAAAAATGGCACCGGGAGCAACCATAATGAGGAGAAACATAATGATGATGAACGTCCTAAGAGTGAAAAGTCGAAGGAAAGTTCTTCAATCGATGCCGAGGTCATTAAAGGCATCAGGCTCAGATTGCATCCCTAGCGCAAAGGGATGATCTAAAGAAGGTAGGTATGACTCACCCTTACCCACTTGAATGGAATTCGGTGCCATACCCGCCGAAATTCAAGCCACCTACAAATCATAGGTATGATGGTAAGAGTTCGCTGAACCAGCATATATATTACTTTCAGTCCCAGACTGGTAATGTAATAGATAATGATGCCATCATGACCAGATTGTTTATCAGTACTCTCAAAGGAGTGGCCTTCGATTGGTTCAGAAGCCTTCCACCAGGTTTCATAAATTCTTGGATCGATTTGGAGACTCGGTTCCTTTCTCGCTTCTATGAGAATGACACCGAGGTAACCATGGATAAACTCCTTTTCACAGTGCAAAAGAACGGAGAATCGGTCTGTGACTAGATCAAAAGATTCAAGAATCTGAAATACACCTAGGGGGGTGAATAGGTGTAAGTGCTAATCTAAGAAACTAAATGCAAACTAAGTGCGCTAAATGCGGAAGCTAATGCAAATTATGCACAAACTAATACAATACAACAAGTGTAGCCGAATTCCCCTTGCGAGGCTCTGGACTAACTCCTCTTGATTCCCCTTGATATGGGTTGAGGCGCTATGTGAAGCTCTTGTTGGATGAGTACAAGTAGGGCAAACACACACAAGCAATCCAAGCAATGTATACACACACAATTAAGCCAAGCATACAAAGTTATGGCAATATAAAGGAAATGCAAGGCAACACAAGCAAGTTATATAATAAGAATGCTATGAAAGACTAATGCTTGTATGAAATGAAATGATGCTTGCACAAATTAAAGAGATAGAGTTGAGAGAAATTGGATCAAACGCAAAGACCAAGATGTGTTTCGAGGTTCGAGCCCCTAGCTCTACATCCCCGCCTACACCACCGTGTAGGATTTCCCAATCCACTATAGGAGTACCAAACTCCTCTCTCAACCTTACAAAGCCACCGAGGCTATACAACCACAATCCACCTCTACCGAAGAGGGATACGGCCCGTAGCCAAATACAACAACCACCTCTACCTAAGAGGCTCACAAACCAATCACAATACCACTCCGATCACCTCTACCGAAGAGGGATTCACAAATGAAGGAGGGTTTACAACAAGTGGTCCAAAAACCACAAACTCTCGTTTCTTTCTCTTTTCTTTTCTCTTTTACTTTTCCACAAAACAAAGATCCTAATAGTTTAGGATAGAAGATAGCTCAAGTGTGGAAACTAGGTGTTTTTGGAAAACAAGCAACAAAGAAAACACTTGGGAAATTCTTGTAAAAGATGGAGAATGAAACCAATACAAATATTCCAAATTCCTATTTCTTTGATTTTTCCAAAAACCCAAAACAATAAAGATTAGAAGTTTAAAGCACAAAAACTCTTTTTTAAAACTCTTTTAAACTCTACTGAAAACCAGAATTTTTCCTCTTAAAAACCTTAGCCAAAATCCCAAAGGAATGGGGTTTATATAGGCCAAAACAGAAAACTAGCCGTTAGGCTGATGTGGCAGTTCTGACAGCCACCGGTCGACCGGCCCGGTCGACCGCCAACGGTCAGAAATATGACCGTTGGGCACTATCGGTCGACCGGCCCGGTCGACCGAAAACTTCCAGAGAGCAGAACTCTCACATCGGTCGACCGACCCGGTCGACCGGATCTGTGCCTAACAGACGTGCACGTCTGTGCACGTCGGTCGACCGGGTCGGTCGACCGGCCCCTTGGTGCGGTCGACCGACACGGTCGACCGACCAGCCTGTCAGCACAAATCAAGGTCAGAATTTTTGGAAAAAATATTTTATAAAAATCTTTTATCTTTTCTGAAAATTCCATAAAAATTGTTTTGTCATTTTATATTGAAACATAAACCTGTGATAAAAATTTCAAGACAATATATCAACATATCAATTCATTTTTGTGTCTTGCAAATTTTATCAAAAACAAATCCTGTATTTTTGTCAAACTTGATTTTTCCAAAACATGAATAGGATAGTCAAAATAAGTTTGTTTACCAGGTTAAAGCATGTATGTATAAATAGAAAACATCTACTATACATATAACATATGTAAACTTGTTTTGATCTATTATTCATGAAAACCAAATACCAAATCATAAAACGTGTGTGTTTTGTGCACTTGAGCATATCAACTAAACTAAGCTTTACACATGGATCTAAAACTCATAATCTAAACTAGATACCTAAGTCTTCTTGATGATCTTCATCTTCAAGTAGACTTGCTCCAAAACTCCGTGATTCTCCAAGTGCAAAGGTATGATCTTTAAGCTTTGGCACCGGAATCATCATGATAAGCTTCTAAACATCTTGTTGAAGCTAATCACCAACTAATATCCTGTTAATGATCTGAAACTTAGAAACACAAGAATATTAGTAAACATAACTACATGAGTGTTGATCATCATCAAAACTAGAGTGGAAGGCCATTGGGCCAACAATCTCCCCCTTTTTGATGATGACAAAACTCATGGAGTTATATATGCATGGATTAAAGTTAAGCTTCAAAGAAGGCTCCCCCTTAACTCATGCATCACAATAAACATAATATATATGCAATGAAAGCACATGATACTAAACAAAAGCATGCATCATATCTTATTATTTATTTGCTATGCATGAACTTAGTATATGCAAAAACACAATTATGCATATATAAAAACAAAACTCAAATTCTTCTCCCCCTTTTTGTCAATCATCAACAAAGGGGTGAATAATCAAAAAAACCATAAATAAAATGAGGGGTAAAAATCTTACTTCCCCTTTTTGTCAACCAAAACAATACAAACAAAGTTCTCCCCCTTTTTGTCTAAAACAAAAAAAAACAAAGTCAATAAGGGGTGACTTTAAAAACGTGATATCAATTGAAAATATGTCAATGAAGCATCTTGATACAATAAACAAACATCAATAAATGTTATATGCTATATACATTCATGAAGAGGAAGACGCTAAGTTAGCTTCCCTACACATATGCATTACATGAAGAAGGGATGACAAGCCCCAATTCACATAACACATATTATGTAATGCATAAGAGGAGATGTGAAGCTCCCCCTACACACGTATATCATATAAAGAAGAGTTGTCAAGCTCCTCAATTTATAATATACTCAACATGAATCTATATGTAAGAGAGATGTTAAGCTCTCCTTGCATATAGGAATTACAAATCAAAATTTTGAATATTTTCTTTAAACAACTTTTTGAGATACCAATTGTAATTAAACATAACAAATTTTGAATGTCTAAACACAAATTTTGATACCAATTGTAAGAATTATTCATTTTAAATATATTTAACCAAATTTGATGTTGATATCATATAATTAAAATAACAACTTTTAATCATAAAGAGTGGGAGTACAAATACCAATTAAAATACAAAATCAAATTTTCTCCCCCTTTATGAAATACAAACTAAAATCATGCATAGTCTTGATACCAATTTAAAAGTAGTCAATTGAAACAAATTGAAACTCAAGCACTAGCATAAACAACTATTTGTGCTCTAAGATATAGGAATATAGTAGGCACAAATAAAACAAGTATATGTGTATGAAATGGAATGAGTATCAATCACCAATAGATGATACCAAATGAAAACATACATACACAATAAACATATGAGTATACAAAAAGGTCAAAATGATACCAATTGAAAAAGTTCAATGATACCAATTGACATAACAATAAAAGCATGTGTATATCTCATATCATCTACCACCCAATCATAATTCAAGTTTTAAAGATTTTCAATTTAGGGCATACATGAACATGATCTCCCATCCTACCGCCCTTGGATGGTAGGGGTTTTCAAAAATAGATTTGAAAATGTAGTTTTGTTTGAAAATCACTACCAAATGAACAATACGAACTAGTTAAAATGGAAAAACTTATTAACTAGTACGAAATCCTTCAAACAAGGAATAGAACAAAATTGTTTTAAACATGAAATCCACATCATATCAAACACTCAAGTACAATTAGGCATAAATAAGACTCATGAAAACAAAACATGAGCAAGCAATAGATGTGAGTGTACAAGTAAAATATGAAGATCATAAATATGAAAATTAGGCAATAAGCTCAATTATTCTTTAAAACACGAAAATCATCAAAACTATCTAATCTTCAAGGCATATGTATGTCTAATACAAACTAAAGTATACATACATATCCAAAACATAACGAGTCCACAAAATATATGCATGAAGGCACGTGGCTCAAAAAGGATACTCATGTATAGTCAATAGTTTGGATAAGATAGACATATACATGAAGTTAAATATTGAACACACGAAAAACATGAGAATCATGATAAGCTAAATTTTCATCAAGGCAATTTTCATTTCAAGGTATATGTATGAATTGTCAACACAATAAGTATACATACATATCCCTAAACACAATTTGAGTCCATAATATAGATTTGCATGAAAGGCAAATGACTCAAGGGGTATACATGTATATCTTAAAGTTTGGCAATACAAACATATACATAAAGTGAAACACACAATCATAAAGCAAATTCAAAAATGAGAATACAAGTTTAATATGTATGAATCATCAAAACTAGACTATACTAGCACATCTAATGGGTTCAAATAAGCATTCAATTCCAACTATATATAGATTTATTTGTAGCCCACTCTATGTACAAGTATATAACTAGTCTTAATGAAAACTAACATCTAAACAAGTAATCTTAACAAGAGGCATCAAAACAAATACAAAAATTATCATGATAAAAGTCATCATGGAAAACTAAAACATGATTATTATGTGAATTCACATGTATTAGATTCATGATGTACATTATAGCTCAAACAAAAGTGAGAACACTAATTATGGGTTCATATTAGCATGTGTGTCTCAAATACTATATATGTATGTCAAGGATCTAATAAACATGGAATGAACATACTAATCCATAGACATCAAAAACATGCTATAATCAAAGATGAAATATAAAGCGTGTAAACAAATAATAGGGAGTTAGGAATTGTTACCAAGACCTAGAAGGCAACCTCCTTGTCTCCAAAACTTGGTGGTCCTCTCCACCATCTTTTCCCTTTAAAGTGATGCATCCAATAGATTTCCTTTAAGTCCGGAACGCATCCACTCCAAGGTGTCATCACTCTCACGTCATGTGAGAGCCCACACCTACATCAAAAATAGGAGGGGTGGTCTTTGGTACCCATACTCTTTTGGGTCCATGGGGTTTAGTACCTTCTCTAACCCAAACAAATTTCTTAGCTAAATTTGTAGTATGTAGTCTATCAAAGCAAAATTTAGCTAGATGGCCTTTTCGACCACAATGTGTACAAGTGTACACATGAGCATACGTGTGATGGTGTCCGTGAGGAGCATGTGTATGCCGTGGAGGGTGTGCATGCATAAAAGATGGAACTTGTTTCTTTCGAAGCAAAGTTTCCAACCGTGTATGGTTCATGGCACATTGGCTCATAGTGGAGCCCAAACAATCTACCTTCTTCTTAAGCATGGATATATCATTGTTGATAGAAGAAGAGGTGTGGCATGCAATAGGAGGTGTGTGTGATACTACCCTAGCATGGCAAACATGTGAATCAATCTTAATTTTCAAAGATTCATTTTCTTAACACAAATGTCTAATTCTTTTGTAATGAAAACAATTTTATTTTTCAAAGACTCATTTTCTCTTAAAACAAATTCAATCTTTGAAGATAAAACATCATTATTTTTCAAAACATTATCACAATCATTTTTATTTTTCAAAAAGTTATTTTCTTTTAAAGCAAGTTCCAATTGAGATCTCAATGAATCCCTTTCATTATAGACCTCAACTTTCTCTTGCAAAACACAATCAAGTCTAGAGTGCAAACATTCATTTTCCTTTTCAATATCTAGACTTTTCTTTTTCAAAATTTTATACTTCTCAATTAATTTTTCACACACAATAGATAGTTCTTCATTTAAGGCATGGGGATCAACATAATCATTTGAAGAACTAGCATAATCATTACTATCTAGTTGAGTTTCCGATTGTACCTCAAGGGAGTCATTCCCTTGGACCATGAAGCATTGTGGATCGGATTCTCCACTAGATTCCTCTTCTTGGATTGGCAATTGAAGCTTGGAGGTGGTGGTTGTTGTTAACTTGTTCCACACTGCAAAAGCGGAAACAAAGTTAGAAACACACATAAGATAATCTTTAGGTAATGTGCTTCTAATGGCCTTTAGGGCTTGTGCATTGGCCCCTATATGATTGCAATCACTAAGGAAGGATTCCTTGGTAATAGCAAGATAAACTTTATGACCTAGGGTTTGTAAATAACAGTCATCCTAATCTTCCAAACATGAATGTTAGAAGGGTCATACATAGGTGGGGTCATGAAGTCCATGGTATAAACTAAATGTGTGCAAACAAGCAAATGTAAAAGAGATTAGCAAGCAAATGGATCACTCCTAGGATGTTAAGCCTAATATCAGGAGCACTAGCTCTGATACCAATTGAAATACACCTAGAGGGGGGGTGAATAGGTGTAAGTGCTAATCTAAGAAACTAAATGCAAACTAAGTGCGCTAAATGCGGAAGCTAATGCAAATTATGCACAAACTAATACAATACAACAAGTGTAGCCGAATTCCCCTTGCGAGGCTCTGGACTAACTCCTCTTGATTCCCCTTGATATGGGTTGAGGCGCTATGTGAAGCTCTTGTTGGATGAGTACAAGTAGGGCAAACACACACAAGCAATCCAAGCAATGTATACACACACAATTAAGCCAAGCATACAAAGTTATGGCAATATAAAGGAAATGCAAGGCAACACAAGCAAGTTATATAATAAGAATGCTATGAAAGACTAATGCTTGTATGAAATGAAATGATGCTTGCACAAATTAAAGAGATAGAGTTGAGAGAAATTGGATCAAACGCAAAGACCAAGATGTGTTTCGAGGTTCGAGCCCCTAGCTCTACATCCCCGCCTACACCACCGTGTAGGATTTCCCAATCCACTATAGGAGTACCAAACTCCTCTCTCAACCTTACAAAGCCACCGAGGCTATACAACCACAATCCACCTCTACCGAAGAGGGATACGGCCCGTAGCCAAATACAACAACCACCTCTACCTAAGAGGCTCACAAACCAATCACAATACCACTCCGATCACCTCTACCGAAGAGGGATTCACAAATGAAGGAGGGTTTACAACAAGTGGTCCAAAAACCACAAACTCTCGTTTCTTTCTCTTTTCTTTTCTCTTTTACTTTTCCACAAAACAAAGATCCTAATAGTTTAGGATAGAAGATAGCTCAAGTGTGGAAACTAGGTGTTTTTGGAAAACAAGCAACAAAGAAAACACTTGGGAAATTCTTGTAAAAGATGGAGAATGAAAACCAATACAAATATCCCAAATTCCTATTTCTTTGATTTTTCCAAAAACCCAAAACAATAAAGATTAGAAGTTTAAAGCACAAAAACTCTTTTTTAAAACTCTTTTAAACTCTACTGAAAACCAGAATTTTTCCTCTTAAAAACCTTAGCCAAAATCCCAAAGGAATGGGGTTTATATAGGCCAAAACAGAAAACTAGCCGTTAGGCTGATGTGGCAGTTCTGACAGCCACCGGTCGACCGGCCCGGTCGACCGCCAACGGTCAGAAATATGACCGTTGGGCACTATCGGTCGACCGGCCCGGTCGACCGAAAACTTCCAGAGAGCAGAACTCTCACATCGGTCGACCGACCCGGTCGACCGGATCTGTGCCTAACAGACGTGCACGTCTGTGCACGTCGGTCGACCGGGTCGGTCGACCGGCCCCTTGGTGCGGTCGACCGACACGGTCGACCGACCAGCCTGTCAGCACAAATCAAGGTCAGAATTTTGGAAAAAATATTTTATAAAAATCTTTTATCTTTTCTGAAAATTCCATAAAAATTGTTTTGTCATTTTATATTGAAACATAAACCTGTGATAAAAATTTCAAGACAATATATCAACATATCAATTCATTTTTGTGTCTTGCAAATTTTATCAAAAACAAATCCTGTATTTTTGTCAAACTTGATTTTTCCAAAACATGAATAGGATAGTCAAAATAAGTTTGTTTACCAGGTTAAAGCATGTATGTATAAATAGAAAACATCTACTATACATATAACATATGTAAACTTGTTTTGATCTATTATTCATGAAAACCAAATACCAAATCATAAAACGTGTGTGTTTTGTGCACTTGAGCATATCAACTAAACTAAGCTTTACACATGGATCTAAAACTCATAATCTAAACTAGATACCTAAGTCTTCTTGATGATCTTCATCTTCAAGTAGACTTGCTCCAAAACTCCGTGATTCTCCAAGTGCAAAGGTATGATCTTTAAGCTTTGGCACCGGAATCATCATGATAAGCTTCTAAACATCTTGTTGAAGCTAATCACCAACTAATATCCTGTTAATGATCTGAAACTTAGAAACACAAGAATATTAGTAAACATAACTACATGAGTGTTGATCATCATCAAAACTAGAGTGGAAGGCCATTGGGCCAACAGAATCTATCTGTTAAAGCCCACACTTGAAAAGAGCTTGTTGAGCAAGCTGAAATAGCTGAGAAGTCGGCTAAAAAATTTGAACCTTCCATGCCTAAAAGGAAATAGGGTGTGAACAACAAAGGATGTGGCAAAATAGCACAGTCTTCCCAATCAAAAAGGAAAAAACTATGTCTGTGGAGTTATCAGGAGAAACTCCTCTGAAAATCAAAAAAAGTGACGCCGGTAATCAGAAGTTCAAGTTTTTTCCGAAACAGTTCTCCTTTAAAGATGAGCAGGTGGTTACCATTTTTCACTTGCTCAAAAAGGGTGGTAAGTTGAAGCTTCCAGAGGTTCGACGCCCTAATGAAGTGGGATGTACGAACGATCCCAACTATTGTCTCTTCCATAGGATGGTTCATCATCCTACCAACTGAAATCACCTAGAGGGGGGGTGAATAGGTGATAGGCTAATCTAATGAACTAAATGTGGAATTAAAAAAAAAACTAATTGCTACAACACTTAATGCAACGAACGAGTGTAGCCGAATTCCCGGTGAAGGGCTCTAGACTAACTCCTCTTGATTCCTCTGAATAAGAGTTGAGGCGCTATATAAAGCTCTCGTGGTTAAGCACAAGTGAGGCACACAAACACACAAGCATGTATATGATATAGCAATATGAATCAATGCACAAAGTAATAGAGAGAGTAAGAGTCAATGGATCAAACGCAAACAACAAGATTTGTTTCGAGGTTCGAGCACCCAGCTCTACGTCCCCGCCTTCACCCAGAAGGATTTCGAATCCACTAACTTGTCTACCTAGGACTCCCACACAGGGAACCTCTATCGAGAATTTGGGGCAATACAATAACTAGGAGTATCCAACTCCTCTCTTTACAACCACAACCTCTCACAAGAGGCTAAGCACCAAGCCAACAAAACAATTACCTCACAACTTGAGGGATAAGCATAAGGATCACCTCACACTTGAGGGATACAACCCAATTGCACAACCTCCTCTACACAAAGAGGGAAAGGCACAAAGCCAAGCAATGATAAGGTTTACAACTTGGTGATCAAAAGAGCACAAACCAATTTCTTTTCCACAAAAAAAACAAGGATCCTATAGAGAGGATAGATTGATAAGCTCAAGTGTGGAAATCAAAGTGTTTTTAACAAAGAAAATCACTTGGGAAACTCTCCAAAAAGATATAGAATTTTAGATCAAAAACAATTCCCAAAAGCCTATTTTCTTTGAAATAACAAAACACTTTAAAATAATGAAGATTAATCTTTGAAGCTTTAAAAACTCTTTTGAAATCTTGTATAAAACACTTTTAGATGGGAGAATTTTTCTTCTTAAAAGTCTTAACCAAATCTGGGCTCAAATGGGGTTTATATAACCCTTAAATAAAAATTAGCCGTTGCAGCCAATTATGGTCAGATTTGACCTTCCGGTCGACCGGCCGGTCGATCGGCCAATGGTCAAATTTTGACCGTTTTCTGCTATCGGTCGACCGCGCCGGTCGACCGGGCCCTGAACCAGAGAGCAACGGCTCTCTGGCCGGTCGACCGCCCGGTCGACCGGAGCAACCCGAGAGTGGGTTGCTTTCAGTCGGTCGACCGCTCGGTCGACCAGCCCATAGGGCAGGCTGCGTGCACATCTTTGTGCACGTCGGTCGACCGACTCTGGGTCCGGTTGACCGGTCCGGTCGACCGCCAGAGCCTGGCAGGCTGATTTTTGGGACAAAAAACCTTGGTTTTAATTTTAAAATAAAATCCCATAAATTCCTTAAAAATCCACAAAAATAGTTTTAGCATAATACATTAAAATAAAAACTTGTGTGAAAAATTTCAACACAAATTTCAAACTTTTTGAACCATTTTTGTGTTATGGAAATATTGCCGAAAACCAAAATCCGTATTTTTCCAAACTTGAATTTTTCAAATGAAAATTCGTTTTGTCCAAAACTCATCCAAATACAAAACATGATACTTAAACACTTTAAAGCATGTTGCATATGGACCTAAGTACAATATACATGAAACATATATATATCCATGTTTTTGACTTTAAATACGAAAATATGTTTTGTTAAAATACCAAAACATCAAAACTCATGAATAGGCATATCAAAATAAGTTTGTCTAAGATATGAAGCGTGCACGTATATAGAACACATCTAATATACATTAAACCATGTAAACTTGTTTTGAATCTATCTATTCATGAAAACCAAGATCGGTTAAACCAAAAATCGAAAACCAAAACATGAAAACTAGAAACACGTGTGTTGTTGTGAACTTGAGCATATCACACTATCTAATCTTTATAAATGGATCTAAACTCAAAACTAAACTATGTACCGAGGTCTTCTTGACGAATTTCGTCTTCAAGTCGACTCGATTCAAACCGTGATCCACCGAGCTTAACTCCAACGAGTGCTATATATGATCTTTGACGCTCGGGCTCTTGAATCACCATGTGAAAGCTTCCAAACTATCTTGTTGAAGCTAATCACCTACTAATATCTTGATTAGAGATCTGAAACTAAACATCACAAGATTATTAGTAAACATAACTACATGAGTTAATCATCATCAAAACTAGAGTGGAAGGCCTCTGTGCCAACACCAACAAAGGCTTATTCCTCAAGGACAAAATTCAGGATCTGGTCGGCGCTGGAGTTCTAACTTTAAAGTCAGAATAGAAGAAAGTCACTGCGAACATGATGACTCTTGAGTTTGGCACTTTTCCAAAGGTTACTGTCCCCGATAGAAATGCCCTAGCCCCCAGAGCCACGAATGGAGGTAAGTAATCCTTCAGCAAAGCAGCAGGAGGCTAAAGACCTCATTCCAATAACATTGAAGCCTGAAAAAATCTTGTGGGTGCACCCAGATCTTATCAAAGATGAACAATGGGACTCAAAAAAACCCAAGCCAAAGGGAAAATCCAGTAAATTTGTCTTTGTCCTCCAGATGATGATAACATAACAATAGCTTCTCTCAGTGACTCTGAAGATGAGAAGCATGCTTTGACAGCACAGGATGTTGCACCTCACAAGCAGGTACTCGGTCTGGGAAATCATACCTGAGAAAGTATGAGAAAATCACTGATGAGACACAATGGCCAATGATGTCAAGGAAAGCACCTGTTCCAACTTTAGCTCCAATACTAGGAAAAGAAAAACAAAATGAAGTCCGATTTGGCTGAGTATTAAAGAAAACTTCACGTCCGAGACTTGATGCCCCTTTCTGCTTTGATATATTGGCACAACTAGCCAATATTCCACCTCAGATCACTATATACGAGCTGTTTCGCCTCTCAAAGGAGATAAGAGAGGCACTCAGGGAGACGCTGGCTAATTCAGAATTATTTCTGATATATATCCCAGAGGTCTCTGAAAATGACACTCAACCCTTATGCCTGAATGTCATCATGTACATCTGAAAATGCTCGCCATCACCTTCATTGCTGAGGACATGCTCCTCAAAGATAATAAACATGATTGACGCATATATTATACTGGATATATAGGCTCGACATACATTGAGAGGGTACAAGTTAATACAGAGTCTGCACTCAGCATTATCCCTAAAAGCTTCCTCTACTTTCTTGAGATACTGCTGAATAGATTATCAACAACGACTACTATGATATATGGTTTCAATGCAGGAAGTAGTCATCCATTAGGAAAGATTCGACTTCGCTATCGAATTGGTGACCTAAAATTGAAAGAGATATGTTACGTCATCGATGATGACACATCATACAATATATTGCTTGGGTGACCTTAGATTCACGCTAATTGGATTTTTCCTTCCACTCTGCACCAATACTTCAAGTACATAGAGGATAATACAAAGGTACAAATGGTGTTTACTGAAAAGCAGCCGTTCAAGGGAGTTGAAAACTATTTTACTCATGCTCTCCTCTATCAGGAAGCTAATAAAGTAGCAAAAAAATTGTTGCTTGAAGATGACATAGCGGCAATGAAGCGAATTCAGAGTCAGAGGAAGATACACCAATTACTTTTGTTTTCAAACCAATTGTAGCATATTTTGCTAATCCTCAATGTAACAATCCCATTGAGGATGATAGTGAATGGGTGATGAATGAGAATGTCACTTTTGATTGTCCTGTGAGTGTTGATTTGTTTAAATCTGCAGGCGATACCTCCCTACACATGCCCTTGTCCATGTTAAGCGTGACAAGTACGTCTATAGAGAACAGTGAAGGATCTGTTTTTGTGGTCCCTCCATCCAAAAGGAATCAATCATTGATAGTATTCGACAGGATTCAACCCCGAATATCTGCAATTACATATTCAGTTCAGACTCAGAGCCCCCGCAAATTTTCTATTATGTGCGATCATCAAATCATATGATGAGAAGAATGGAGTATAATTTACAGCACGAAAATGGCTTGAATTTTGGAAGGGGATGACGTGGTCTTCTGCGAACTTTCATGTCGAAAGGGAATGCCAAACTACATTTCTCATTCCCCATGGAGTTCTCCTTGACTCTTTAATCCCCAGTGAGATTATCGAGGTCACTAATGGAATACAGAAATGTTCACTTTATGTGACACAATCTGAAGCCTCCGATAAATAAGACTAAAGGAAAATATTGGCTTTTAAGTTCAATATAAATCCTCAACAACTCATCATACTGAGGGGAATAGCATGGCTAGTCTAACTCAAATGGTGGTTGGTAAAGGCATACCAAATCTGTTGGCAGCTGAGGATTTGCTAAAAATCCTAAAAGGACCTGATTCCATTTGATTCCCATCCAGAATGGCTTGCCAATTCCTATCCATGGAATGGTAGGGCCGCACATAATGATATTCATTTCCCCAACGAAATGAATCATAAGTCAAATCTATCATGTTAACATTAAACCTCTGATAGTGAGACTCTGACATATTTCCGGGCGGATAAAATCAACATCCCCAATGGAAGATTCTAGGTTTCCTTAGCCGATCAAAACTTCACTTGTCATTTTCTTTTATAGAATGACAGGCCCACTTAAAGTTACGTAAATCACGAGGCAATCCCTGTCTCTGAACAATAAATTCAGATTCAAGCTGTTATATCCGTAAGAGATCCCTAAACAGTCAAGTCTACAACCTAATTCTTTATTCTACCTTAGGAATAAAATTTTTTTATTATTTTATTCAGTTTTTAAGTCGGTCATGTCCAGTTCATCATCTCTGAACCGATGAGTCCCGATCTTCATCCAGTAGGGACTTTTTATTCTTACTGTTATGTCCAGTTCGTCATCTCTAAACGGTAGAATTCTAAACTTGCCGGCGTCTCAATCGGTCATATCTAATTCATCACCTCTGAACCAATAGACAGGCAAGTTTTCTCTTTGTACCATCATGTTTATTTCATCATCTCTAAATGGTATGGCTCTGAATTCTGTAGTCTCTGAAAAGTCATGTCCATTTCATCACCTCTGAACCAATCGGATCCGGAACTTCATCTTTTAGTCCTTTGTGGACTTCTCTTCTGTTGTCTTGTTAATATTAAATCTCTAAACAGCAAATTATGAGCCAGGTATCTCTTAATTGGTCACGTCCAGTTAATCACCTCTGAACCAACGGGTGCCCAGATCCAATTCACCCTTGCAGTCCCTTGTGGGCTAGCTGCTAAGTTAATACGACTACCTCTGGCAGCAGATTCGGGATTTAGCATGTCTTAATCTATCATGTTCAATCAATAACCTCTGAATAGACGGGTCCCTAAATTTGGGTTCACCCTTTCATTCTTGTTGCCATGTCCAGTTCGTTACCTCTGAACAGCAAGCGCTCTGAGATTAGCAGTTTTTCAATCGATCATGTCCAGTTTATCATCTCTGAATCGACAAATAGCTAAATCTCATTATTCCCAGTCCAGTAGGGACTTTTCATTCTTATTGTCATGTCCAGTTCGTCACCTCTGAGCAACAAACACTCTGAGATTAGCGGTTTCTCAATCGATCATGTTCAGTTTATTACCTCTGAATCGATATATAGCTAAGTCTCATTATCCCCAGTCCAGTAGGGATTTTCATTCTTGTCTTATATCTAGTCTGTCACCTCTGAATGACAAAAATTCTAAGTCTGGTAATCTTCAACCAGTCACGTCCATTTTGTCATCTCTAAACTGACAAACTCTAGACTTCATCGCGTTGTTATGCCTAGTTCGTCACAACCAGTTCATAATCCGATGGCCTTTAATCTGTTATGTTAAGATTTGAATCGAGTCATCACTCAAACTTATTTGTGATAATTTATCAAATAACTAATTTTATCACGTTTTTAACCTCTGAATAGATTGGTTAAAATTCTTATGGTATAAGTTGGAAGACTATACAATTATTTTATTTCTTTTGAGAGCTAAAATTAAATCTAAAATTACTGCAAACTCAGAAGATAAAGAAAGCAGGGATACGGTAGAAGAGTCAAATAAAATTATACTTTTTCATTGATTTAAAAGAAAAGGAGAGAGATACATGGGGTTACAAGCTGTGATTGTGTTTCGTAGGACTTGATCCATTCTTCAAGTGTAGCCAGCCTGCACTTTCTTTCTTCAACGGCTCTAATGAAAGCATGTGATCTCAGCTCAGCTTTGTTGAAGTTCGCCATTTGGGACAAGAGAGCCTCGATCTCCGCCAGAGTTGCACTTTTCACCATCTCCTGCTATAGGACTTTATCGTTTTGGGCTTTGAGCTGCTCTAACCGTGTGATCTCCTCGAGACGCCTTGGTTCAGCCTTGGACAAGAGAAAATTAGCCCTTTTGATCATCTCTTTGACCTTTCGATCTTATCCTCAGCATCCAGAAGATCGTTGTTGGAGGCATCGATAGCATCACCTATCTCTACCTTCCTTATTGTACACGTCGGAAAAATCACAATTGTAAAATTCTTTTGATTGAATAGAAGATTACAACGGATACAATCCGATTACAAAAGAGAGAAAATCTCTTTATTGATTCTCCTCTTTATTTAAAGCTGGGTTCTTCACGTGGCGGTGGAGAGTGAGTCTTGTTATCCGTTGACCGGCCGAATGTCAGGATCTCTTGGGAATCCTCTCTTTGGATCTACTGGTGGAGTAGCACAGCTCCTATCAGTAATAGAATCTCAAAGAGATTTAAAAAACTTGAACTCAATAAGTTAACAGAAAGAGTTGAACTCTTCCCAGGCTACAAGAGCTTCGAGGCCGAACGCTGCTGAGATAGCTCTCCTCCTCTGCCCACAGCTTCTTAGATTCCTCCATAAGGACTCTCCTCCTCAGCCCTTTTAGAAGAGGTCCCCTTCCCCTGAGCCTCTTTTTCAGAGTTGTCTCCTTCCAAAAACCCCCCTTCTCCTCTAGCTATTCGTAGTTATTTATAGAGGAATTGGGGTGTAACCAACCCCTTAAATCTCTCCATAATGAGAGGAGTGTAACCAACTCCTTAAATATCTCCATAATGAAAAGTTATTCCCCATTATGTGAAGAGAAAATGGGGTATAACTGATCAAGTTTGTGGCTGTCAGTTATAGCAGAAATGCGGGTCTCGCGCTGGACGCGGACTTTACTTTGATGTTGAGACGTGGAGCTCACAGGCTCGCGTCTGTGTTAGAACGCGGAGCTACTCAGGCTCGCGTTTGAGTTGAAACGCGACTTCCGCGTCTGACGACCTCCGTATCTGACAAAGGATGCGAGGTCCGCGTATGATGACTTTCGCGTCTGACAAAGGATGCAAGGTCTGCGTCTGGCGACCTCCGCGTCAGAGGTTGGATGCAACCTCTGCGTCTGACAGAGAAAGCGAGGTCTGCGTCTGGCATTGAACACGAGGTCTGCGTCTGGCGACCTCTGCGTCAGAGGCTGGAACGTGGGGCCCGCATCTGGCATTGGAACGCGACCTCCGCGTCAGAGGCTGGAACGCGGGGTCTGCGTCTGGGAGATTCGCGTCTGAGGCTTTGTCTGTAGTGATTTTTTGATAACCTACAGAACCCCCTTCAAAGTTTTCGAAATTTCGCGGTTGACAGACGGATTTCGAAATACTTTAGACTTTAGTTGAATCTAGGCTTCCTGTAATCGGACTGGCATTCTTCTGCGAGGCAGTCTTCTGTGGTGCCCTGAGCTCGATCATGTCTGGATGGTGAACTTCATGAGTGTATTGTTGAACTTCTTGAAGCCTCCAGAAAAGATCATCACAAGTGTCTTAGAAACTCAGTCTAGCACTTGTTATGAGCATTGGTTTGCTTGGTGTACTTTAAGCTAGTGGAGTTGTCAATTGCTCTTTCCAGTGTACTATTGAACCAATTGCAGAAGCAGAGACATACTCTTTGTATTTGAAGAGGGAGGATGCAGTTCTCACAGACGCAGTTCTGGCACACTGATCAAGTGGAGACGCGAATGATCGAGGCAGAACTAGCACTAAAAATGTGTAATTTGTCAAATCAATGTAAAAGCTCGCATGTGCTAATATTCTCTCGATACTTCCGTTATAGTATTGACTCAACAGGTCGAATCCACAGGGACGAGAGGCGATAGAAGCATTAACAGTTTTTATTCACGTTTTATGTTAACAGTTCTTCTTTGTTAAAGAATTAGAAAAAGAAAAGAAAAGGAAAGGAAAAGAAAACAAGAAAGTGGTAGGTGGAGAAGGTGTTGAAAACAACGGAGAAAACAAAAGAGAAGTGGTTTGAGAAACAAATAGAAAAGAAGATGAAATAAAGGTGAACTAAGAGGATGGTGAAAACATCGATAGAAAAATAAGAAAAGGATTTTGGAAATAATTTTCAAAACAAAGTAAAATAAAACTCATGGCTACTAACTACTAATTGCTCCACTAACCATACTAACCTCTTAGTGATAGTTGCCTCACATGGATCCTTGGCCATCACTAATCCTTGGCTTCAAGAGACGATACAAAGTATGGAAAATAAGATGGTTCATCACATTCAAACTTGCATCAAGAGCAAGCTAATATAAACATTAGATCATCAAACCATTAGAAGCAAGCATGAAATAAGAGAGAGTTAGCTTGGTTAGCAAGTTAGCAAGTTAGATGTTAGAACCCATCATCATGAGCCATCAATGGCTCTTGCAAGAGCCAGGCCTTGTAGAGGCTACTAGATTCATGTGGATTATCAAGTAAGTGGTTAGATGGTTAGTGGTTAGTAGTCAGCCACCATGAGAAGAAAATCTAGCTAAGCATCATGTAGAAGATGGAGAAGATTATAATAGAGAAGAAAGGAGGTACCTTTACATAGATTGTCACCATCTATTACATCAATCCCTCTCTATCTCTCTCTGAATCTCTCAGCCCTACTACAAGATCTAAAAACGAAATGAAAATACAAAATAAAAGAAATGAAGAACACTACCATAAAATCCAAAACTTCTTCTAAAAAACAAAAAACTCCCCCGTTTTGGCCAAATACAGGGCTATTTATAGGCATAGGAGTGTTCTGGAAGACGAGACGGGGCCACGCGTCGAAAATCGATGCGTGGCCCCACCATTGGGCCGCGGATCCGCTGCTTTTGCCGCGGATCCGCGGCAAAACCAGGGAATCACTTCCCTGGTTTTGGCAAGGATCTTCCTCTGGCTTTCAGGGTCTTCTTGGTATATCCGTTTTCTGATAATGTTGTCCGAATATTCGTCTGACGTACGCAGGAGTCTAGGTTCAACGTATCTTCTAGATGATCCCTTGCTTGGCCTCCAAGTAATGCGGATTTAGTTACCCTAAAAGGGGTTTAATTAAGCTCTTATTACTCCTTTGCCCTTAAACTCTTGATTTACCTGCAATAGAGACCAAAATACGGTTTAGACCGATATTTTATTCATAAATCGGTAGAAAAATGCGATATAATAATGTATAATCGTAGACTAATCATCGAACTTCACCAAAATTGAGACGCGACTCTCAATTATTGTAGAGACATGCTTCTCAATTACTATAGAGACGAGACTCTTAATTGTTGTAGAGACACAGCCTTTACTTGCTGTTGAGACGCAACTCTTAAGATTGTTGAGATGTGGCTCTGTGCTTGAGACATGAAGGTCACGCTCAAAAATTCTTTGAAAGAGCTTTAATTGCCAGAGATGTGATATTAACTTAGCAAATTAAATAACTCTACTGGGAGAATTTGAAAAGGTTACTGTCAGAGGTGTGATGTTAATTTGACAGTGGGATCAGGACTTGTGATTTGAACAAGTTTTGTGGACTTGCTATTCTATCGATGAGAATAACAAGTAGAGTTTAATCCGCTGGGGATTATGCCAGAGTCTATCGTCAGAGGTTTAGTGTTAACATGACTAGAACTCTGCTGGGAATGAAAGTTTACTGTTAGAGGTGTAATGTTTAACATAACAACAATTGTTTAACATAACAACGATTGATTTTGCGATCTACGCAATTTAAGTGGACCTGTCATTCTATTGAAGAGAATGACAAGTGGGATTGGATTTGTTGAAGATCCATGGAGATTTTCACCGTCAGAGGTGTAATGTTAACGTGATGGGTTTGGATTTACAATTTGAGTAAATTAAATTGTCAGAGGTGTGATATTAACTTGACAAAGATGTGTGCTAGAGGTGTGATATTAACTTAGCACCACGAAAGTCTCATTTTCACTGAGAAAATTTAGAGAAAATCATTGTCATAGGTGTAATGTTAACTTAACAATGAAATATATGCTAAAGGTGTGATGTTTAACTTAGCATTGAAAGATCTCATTTTCACGGAGAAAATCGAGGAGATCACTGTCATAGGTGTAATGTTAACTTAACAGCGATTGATTTTGCGATATGAGCAACTTTGGTCAGAAGTGTAGTATTAACTTGACCGAGAGATTCTGTGATCTACGCAGTTTGGTAGACTCGCCATCCTATTGAAGAGGACTGACAAGTTGAAATTTTAGTCAGAGGTGTGATGTTAACTTTACCGGAATTTGTCTTGCGATTTGAGTAAGTTTGGTCAGAGGTGTGATGTTAACTTGATTGGGATTTGTCTACTGTTAGAGGTGTGATTTTGAACATAACAGTATTTTGAGTAGACTTGTCATTCTATTGAAGAGAATTGACAAGTTGAAATTTTACCCCCGGAGAAACATCAAAGTCTTACTGTCAGAGGTGTAATATTAACATGACAGGTTCGATTTGTAATTTATTCCACTGAGAAAATTGAGGGAAATCACTGTTAGAGGTTTAATGTTGACTTAACAGTGAATATGCCAGAAGTATAATGTTAACTTGGCATGTTTGATCTGTGATTATTTCACTAGGGAAATAGTCACAGGCTTTTTGTGGTCCTACCATTCCATGGATGGGAATTGGTAAGAGATTTTGGAGGAAATTTTAGGGAATGAGTTTTCAGAGGTAACTGTTAACATGACAAATATTGATTTTCTTAGAAAATAAAGATTTACTGTTAGAGGTGTAATGTTTAACATAACAGGAGATTTTGCGATTTAAGCAATTTAAGTGAACCTGTCATTCTATTAAAGAGAATGACAAGTAAGACTAGACCCGTCGGGTATCTAAATATTTCTTTACCATTAGAGGTGTGATATTAACTTAACGGATCAGATTGAATCTTGTCAGAGGTGTGATATTAACTTGATAAGGATGCGAGCTAGAGGTGTACTGTTAACTTAGCTCCATAAGAACTTCAGTTTCATTGGGGAGACTGAAGATATCACTGTCATAGGTGGTGTTAAACTTAACAGTGGAGGTAATGCTAGAGGTGTGTTGTTAAACTTAGCATTGGTCATCTTGACTCTGATATGGAAGTTCGAGGGAAAATCATTGTCATACGTGTATTGTTGAACTTAACAATGAATTGGATGCTAGAGGTGTGATGTTAAACTTAGCATCGCTCATCTCAGCTTCGATATGAAAGCATGAGAAAAATTCATTGACATAGGTGTAGTGTTGAACTTAACAATGAACTGGATGCTAGAGGTGTGATGTTAAACTTAGCATCGCTCATCTCAGCTTTGATATGAAAGCATGAGGAAAAGTGACTGTCAGAGCTTTAATATTGAACTTGGCAGCAACTTAATCACTGTTAGAGGTGTAGTATTAACATAACAGTAGTTTGTCAGAGGTGTAATGTTAACATGACAGTAGTTGGTTTGCGATATGAGAAATTTTGAAGACTTGTCATTCTATTGATGAGAACTGACAAGTGGAGTTTGGAATGTCAGTGGTGTAGTATTAACTTGATAATTTGGTTGATTTGTGACTCCATGTAGAGGAGCGACAAGTGAAGTTTGTAATCGCTGGAGAGTATTGAAACTTTCCATTATCAGAGGTTTGATATTAAACTTAACAATGATTGTATTTGTGGACCTACCACTCTATGGAAAAGAATTGGTAGGGGATTTTGGTGAAAAATAAAATGAACTGTCAGAGGTTTAATATTAACGTTACAATCATTGATTTCCTAGAGGTGTGTAAAATTCGTTGTTAGAAGAGTAGTATCAATATAACAGTAAGGCTTTTTAATGAGTTTCATTGTCAGAGGTTTAATATTAACTTGACAGAATCCACTAGGGATTGAAAAATCTGATTTGTCAGAGGTTTATTGTTAACATGACAAATCCCAGTTAATTTCATTGGAGGAATGAACATAGGTATTTTTGTGGCCCTACCATTCTGTGGGTGAAAATTGGTAGGAGATTTTAGAGGAGAGGATGGGACCTAGTCCCTCAAGATTTTTTGCAAACCTTCTACTCAGGCTCGTGTTTCCAGGCGACTTCCGCGTTTGACTGAGAAAGGACGCGAGGTCTGCGTCTGGCGACCTCCACGTCTGACATTGGAACGTGAGGTCTGCGTCTGGTGACCTCCGCGTTTGACTGAGAAAGGACGCGAGGTCCGCGTCTGGCGACCTCCGCGTCTGACATTGGAACGCGAGGTCTGCGTCTCTTGGAGGAGTTTGAGTTTGAAGCGTTACAGGCTAAAAGTTGCAGTGACGATCAAAGAGCACCGCCGAGATGAACTGCTCACAATAGCACTCGAACCCATGGAATGAGAGATTCTCAGTTCATATTTGAACATGACCTCTTGGGGCTAAACGCGAACCTCGCGTTTCTGAAGTGAAACGCGATGATCTCATTCTGGCGCAGGCTCCTGCTAAACGCGTGTCTTGCGCTTTTGAATAGAAACGCGAAGGTCAACCTTTAACACTGTCAGCGACTCTCGCACGCTAAGGTCATATTCTGGCGCGGCCTTAGGCTGAACGTGGGTCGCGCGTTCTCGCGTTTTGGCTCAGCTTGAGGCTGGACGTGAACTTCACATTTTGGCGCTGAAACGTGCAACTCGTAAATGTGAACAACGCGTTTTGTTGCAGAAATGCGAGGCTGAAAGCGAACTTCGCGTTTGGTGCCAAAACGCGGGGGTGAAAGCGAGCTCTGTTTGCTGATGATGAACTTGGCATCTTTGTCGACGATCAGCAATCCGTTTGGCTCGCAGGAGTTGATGCGAACCCCTGCAAATTGAATTTGCTAAGCCTTAGGAGGAGTTTTGCGGCGAGATTTGCCTTGATCATCATTGGCCTCGCGGGTCTCGTAGGAGACATTGATGCGGGCCATATATGCTGTTACAACCACTCATGTCTGCTGACGATGAATGCAACACCTTCGCCGTCTCTCGGCATTCCGATTGAGTCGAAGAGGTTGTTGAGAACCCCCGGCATCCGGAACTGGAAGTGCCTTGATAAAGGATGGAGGAGAGATTGGTCTCTATTTTCATCTTAACCGTGGGTTATGGTGCGGGTCTCTGAAGAGATGTTGGGGCTGACCACGTTGTCTCCACGGGAGACTCCCGAAGCTTTGGGGGAGTTCAACTTCTCTTGGTCGAACTCGATCATAAGAGATTCGACTGTGGATCCAAGCATCCGACGTCGGCTTACGCCATTACTTTCTCGTTGGTTAAGAACAATAAAGTTTTCCCAGCGGAGTCGCTATCTTTTGTACGCGTCGAAAAAATCACAATTGCAAAATTCTTTTAATTGAATAGAAGATTACAACGGATACAATCCGATTATAAAAGAGAGGGAATCTCTTTATTGATTCTCGTCTTTATTTAAAGTTGGGTTCTTCACGTGGCGGTGGAGAGTGAGTCTTGTTCTCTGTTGACCGGCCGAACGTCAGGATCTCTTGGGAATCCTCTTTTTGGATCTGCTAGTGGAGTAGCACAGCTCCTATCAGTAATGAAATCTCAAAGAGATTTAAAGAACTTGAACTCAACAAGTTAACAGAAATAGTTGAACTCTTTCCAGGCTACAAGAGTTTCGAGGCCGAATGCTGCTGAGGTAGCTCTCCTCCTCTGCCCACGGCTTCTTGGATTCCTCCATCAGGACTCTCCTCCTCAGCCCTTTTAGAAGAGGTCCCCTTCCCCCTGAGCCTCTTTTTCAGAGTTGTCTCCTTCCAAAAACCCCCTTCTCCTCTAGCTATTCGTAGCTATTTATAGAGGAGTTGGGGTGTAACCAGCCCCTTAAATCTCTCCATAATAGGAGTGTAACTAACTCCTTAAATCTCTCCATAATGGGAAGTTATTCCCCATTATGTGGAGAGAAAATGGGGTGTAACTGATCAAGTTTGTGGCTGTCAGTTATAGCAAAAATGCGGGTCTCGCGCTGGACGCGGACTTTACTTTGATGTTGAGACGCGGAGCTCACAGGCTCGCGTCTGTGTTAGAACGCGGAGCTGTTCAGGCTCGCATTTGAGTTAAAACGCGACCTCCGCGTCTGACGACCTCCGTGTCTGAGGATGCGAGGTCCGCATCTGACGACTTTCGCGTCTGACAAAGGATGGGAGGTCCGCGTCTGGCGACCTCCGCGTCAGAGGTTAGAATGCGACCTCCGCGTCTGACAGAGGACGCGAGGTCTGCGTCTGGCATTGGAACACGAGGTCTGCGTCTGGCGACCTCCGCGTCAAAGGCTGGAACGTGGGGTCCGCATCTGGTATTGGAACACGACCTCCGCGTCAGAGGCTGGAACGCGGGGTCTGTGTCTGGGAGATTCGCGTCTGAGGCTTTGTTCGTAGTAATTTTTTGATAGCCTACACTTATCTCCAAGAACTTCAAGCCTGAAGATACTGCCTCGGCTGCTTCTTGTGTCTCCAGGTGAGCTTTCTGCATCTGAGTCGTAAGATGTTTAAGCTTCTCGTCTACTAATGGAGTCAAGTCCGAGCTACTAAGGAGACGCCACTTACCCATGTTCTTCTCGAATTTCTCCACTAATAGTTCTAGGGCAGCAGCTTGATTATCTCCTCTGAAATCTCAAATGCTCTCAATATTACAAGAGAGCACCTTCAGAGCTGCAAATAAAGTGGTCGAGCCCTTCAAAATCAAGGGAATGGATTGCTTCAAGCTCTTATAAAAGTTGTCAACTATTTCCACCATAAATTTATTCTCAGCTTTAATTACTCCCGGCGAGCGAGAAACCCCCAAAGATAAACCCTCCACCGGTTTCACCGTCACAATAGTGGAAGAAGTGGCAAAAATACTTGTCTGAGATGGACGAGAAATCGCTGACAACCGAGGGGGAGTCCTCATCGATACCAATACACCGGCCACGAGAGAAGTAGGGTTGGTGACTGTTCCAGAAAGAGCTGGCTCGACAATCAACGTTAGAGACGTTGGGCTGGTGATTACCTTTTGTTGCCAAAACTGGTGGCATCATGGAAGCCACCAGCATCTCGCCAGCCGATTCAGGTGGAGGTGCGATCAGTTTCATCGAAAACGTGAAAGGGAGAACAACTTTCGTCTCCTCAGCTGTTGCAAGATCACCAACAAACTCTGGTTGGTAAGAAGGCAGGTCGCGATATAGGACATACAACTCCGTGACATCTATAGTAGCCGGGGTACTTGTCTCCTCCTTAACCTCTCCAGAAAGGCTCGCCGGTTCCTTTGAAGTTGATATGGCCAGAGATGAAATACCTGCAAAAGTATTTTGTTAGGTCAAGGTAAGCAAAAAAAAGGCAAGGATCATTTACAGGTTACTATAGCATTACCGGAAGGAAGTCATGGTAGTCATGGCCCCAGACTTGATTGTCTCCTCGGCAATGTCCTTCAGGGCTCCCTCGACGGCGGTGCTTACTTCGACTGGCTCAATAGCAGAGCCCTGGCAGTGCTAGAGAAGCACTAATTTTCACCAAATCACCAGAGACTGGCTCAAAAAGAAGTTCATCAGTCTTAAAGGCCTCAGTAATTGTGGCAGCACCCAGTCCTCCTTCAATCGTAGAACTCGTCACAGGTTCCGCGACTAATTCTCTTGAACTCGAAACCATTGGGTTTTCTCTGCCCTCGGCAGCACTGGAGGGACCAACGTCAGCTGCGTGACCCTCAAATTTATCGGAGATAAAGTAGATAGCTTCGCCCCCTCTCTGTAGGTGAACAGTGGATCGTAGTAATCTTCTCGTTCCCCCGCGATCTCGGTTCCTGCATCCCAAATTAACAAGTTAGTTACACGAGAAGAGAGAATAATTAAAAAAATCTTGCAAATAGGAACTAATCTTACCCAAGGCTTAAGCGGCCTTTTCAGATGCTTTCTTCTGTGCTGATAGTTTTATAACTAACGGGGCAGGAGGAAGGACAATCGCAATCGATTCGCTCTCCACAATGACTGGAGTGTGGAGACGAGGCTTCTTCATCACCCTCTTCCTGCGAGGTTTGCCCTTGTGCTTCCATTTGAAGTGAAAGTCGGTTTTCCTCTTCTTCCTCTTCTTCTTCCTCTTCCATCTCTACTTCTTCCGTGGGAGCTGTGCCTACTGAAAAGTCACCTAGAGGGGGGGTGAATAGGTGACAATGCTAATCAATGGACAATTAAAAAATTAAGATGCAACAAGCACCCAACAAGATTCACAAGATGAATGAAAGCAAGTAAATATTGCAATGATGATGATAAGTAAGAATAAGTGCAAGTAAAGTAAAGTAAGAAGCGCAAGAAAGTAAACCAAACGCAAACACAAGGATATGTTATCGAGGTTCGAGCACCCAGCTCTACTCCCCGCCTTCCCAGAAGGATTCTAGCTACTTCACTATCACAAAGACAGTTACACAATAACCGCAGTACCCAACTCCACAGGAGTACCCGGTAACACAATCACAAGTACAAGTAATCTCTGGGTAGTCAAAAGACCACAAACTCTCTCTTACAAAAATTCTCTTCCCTTACAAAAGGTCCTTAGAGAACAATGAGTAGGAATGAAGCTCTTGTTGTAAGTGAAGAAAGAAAATTAAATCAGAGAGTATTTCAAAAATACTTCAGAAAATGAGAGAGAATTTCAGCACAAAAAACCAAGAAACAAAGCTCTTTTGAATGCCTTAAACTTTTGAATTTTTCTTGTAATAATTGTTGTAAACAATCTCTCCCCAAACACCCCTATTTATAGGAGAGGGCTAGGGTTTAGGGATAAAACATAATTAGGATTAATCAGAGAGTATTAAGTTTGAAATATATCCCTTAAACTAATTTTAAACACAAAAAGACAAAATTTAAAACAGCCCAGAAAATAGCCGTTTACTGTTCAACGGCTAGTCCGGTCGACCGGTCGGTCGACCGCCTATTCAAAAATAGAGCCGTTACAGGCATACGGTCGACCGCCCGGTCGACCCAACAAACCCGAGAGCAAAGCTACTACAGTCAGGTCGACCGCCCGGTCGACCGGCAAACATGTACACTGATACGTGCATCTGCCAGAACCACGGTCGACTTGTCCGGTCGACCGGACAAGACTGGCACAGGTACGGTCGACTGGTGCGGTCGACCGGCTCAGGTCAAAAGTTAAGTTTAAAACACAATTTTGAAAAGACTTTGATTTTTATGAAAAATATCTTTAAATAGTACTAAGTATAAAACATAAAAATTGATTTGTAGGCAGAGGATTTTGTATCAAAATATTTTTGTACATTTTATAGAAAATCATCTTAGAAACAATATGTGCGCAAAAACGTGTGTGATTGAGCTTCAAACCTATCCATCATTCTTTAACAAAATTCTAAACCTATAAAACTAAAAACAAATCTTGTTGAGCAATCTTCAAGTCTTAAGCCATGCTATGCCTTGCTAGAGCCCCTTCTTCTATGTTTCTTCCTTGATATGCAATATGCCTTCTTTGCTTCATGAAACCTAGAAGTTGTTGCAATAGCTAAGTAATGGCCTCCAAATATGGTACTAACCTGAAACTTATCTTAAACAAACTCATTAGTACCAAATAGCACTAATTTGGTTTGTCATCATTAAAACTCAATAAATGGATAGTGTAACCTTTTGGGCCAACAATCTCCCCCTTTTTGATGATGACAAAACAAATAGGTTACAAGATAAAAATATAGGGGAGGAGAAAACTCCCCCTCAAATTATGCTATATAAAGAAAACATTTAAACTCAAACACAAGAATTCATTGAAAACATAAAAACATATATGCTCTTGATACCAATTTAAACCAATTGAAACAATAATGAAAATCACATGTTATTTTCTTGATACTAACAAAACACAAGAATTCTCAAAACGCATGAAAACAAAACAAGACAACAAAAACATATATAAACTCATATAAACTCATATGGAACCAAGACCATATAAATTTATTTTTATCATGCACTAACTTATTCTCCCCCTTTTTGTCATACATCAAAAAGGGTTAGGAATCACATGTTTAATCAATAATACAAACATTAAGTTCTCCACAAATAAACGAAAATCTAGCAAAATCAAGAGGTTTAGTGAAAATATCGGCTAGTTGCAAATCCGTAGAAACATAATCAATATCTATATCTCCTTTCTCAAAATGATCTCTAAGAAAGTGATATCTAATCTCAATGTGCTTGGTCTTACTATGTTGATTTGCATTCTTAGTCATGTGTATAGTACTAGTATTATCACAAAATATTTTTATATGATCAAAATGCAAATCAAAATCAAGGAGAGTATGTTTCATCCAAAGGACTTGTGCACAACAAGCCCCCGCGGCAACATACTCCGCCTCGGCGGTTGAGAGTGCTACGGAATTTTATTTCCTAGAGGACCATGAAACAAGACAATTACAAGAAATTGACATGTCCCACTAGTACTCTTTCTACCTACTCTACAACCCGCATAGTCGGCATCCGAATAACTCGTCATTGAGAAATCTCCGGTTTTCGGATACCATAGACCCATCCCAATAGTGCCCTTAATATAACGAATAATGCGTTTTACCACAATAAGATGGGACTCTTTAGGACACGATTGAAATCTAGCACAAAGACACACACTAAACATGATATCCGGCCTACTTGTCGTTAAATATAAAAGACTTCCTATCATGCTTCTATATAATTTAATATCAACATTTTTACCTTGGTCATCTTTATCAAGCTTGGTTGTAGTTGCCATGGGAGTGTTGCAAGTCTTTGAGCCTTCAAGTCCAAACTTCTTTACGAGTTCCTTTGCGTACTTGGCTTGACTTATGAACGTCCTGTTTTGCAATTGCTTGATTTGGAGTCCAAGGAAGAAATTGAGCTCACCCATTGAAGACATTTCAAATTCAAGTTGCATGACCTTTTCAAAAACCTTGCATAAAAGCTCATTAGTAGAACCAAAAATTATATCATCTACATAAATTTGCACAATTAATATATCATTATCAACATGCTTAGTAAATAGAGTTGTGTCTACTTGCCTTTAACAAAATCATTTGAAATTAGAAAACTAGAAAGCCTTTCATACCAAGCTCTAGGAGCTTGTTTCAATCCATATAAAGCTTTATCAAGTTTAAAAACAAAATCGGGATGAACATGATCAACAAAACCGGGAGGTTGAGAAACATAAACTTCTTCATTAATAAAACCATTCAAAAATGCACTTTTCACATCCATTTGAAAAAGTTTAAAATTTTTGAAAGATGCAAAAGCTAGTGTCATCCGTATGGCTTCATGCCGTGCTACGGGTGCAAAAGTCTCCTCAAAGTCAATTCCCTCAACTTGAGTGTAACCTTGGGCCACTAACCTAGCTTTATTCCTAATGACATTTCCGGACTCATCCATCTTGTTTCTAAAGATCCACTTAGTACCAATTATTGGTCTATCGTGGGGCTTAGGAACAAGGTGCCAAACTTGGTTGCGCTCAAATTGATTGAGTTCCTCTTGCATGGCAAGCAACCAATATGGGTCCGTCTCGGCTTCGAGAATGCCTTTGGGTTCAAAATGAGAAATGAAAGCACAGTTACCACATAGGTCATGGAGTTTGGAGCGCGTTGTGACTCCTTTAGATGCATCACCCAAGATGAGCTCCTTAGGATGATTTGTAGCGTATCTCCAAGTTTTAGGAAGCGGTTGAGAGCTTTCCTCTTTATCCTCTTGAACATCACCAATTGATTCTTGCTTTTCTTCTTGAGCGGGTGAGTTCTTCAAGGATAGTTTCTCCATGTTTTCACCTAATAGTTCAATCTCTACAACATTCTCAACAAACACATTAGATTCTTCAAATTTAACATGCATGGTTTCTTCAATAGTATGTGAAGATCTATTAAATACTCTATATGCTATGCTAGTAGAAGAATATCCAACAAAGATAGCTTCATAAGTCTTAGCATCAAATTTACCCAAATTCTCCTTAGTATTTAAAACAAAACACTTGCATCCAAAAACTTTAAAATATGCAACATTAGGTTTTCTAGAATGATACATTTCAAAAGATGTTTTGGAAGAATTCTTACACACATAAATACGATTTGAAATATAGCATGCAGTGTTTACGGCCTCGGCCCATAAATATTGAGGGAGGTCATATTCACTTATCATTGTCCTAGCCATCTCTTGAAGTGTTCTATTTTTCCTTTCCACTACTCCATTTTGTTGTGGAGTCCTAGGACAAAACATTTCATGCTTGATTCCCTTTTCATCACAATAAGTCATGAAGAGTTGGTTAACAAACTCACCACCTCTATCACTCCTTATTCTCAAAATCGAAAAACTTTTTTCTTTTTCAACCCTTTTTCGAAAAATTTTGAAATGAGAAAATGTTTGATCTTTATTTTGCAAGAAGAAAACCCAAGTGAAATGGGAAAAATCATCAACTAAAACAAATGCAAATCTACTACCATTTAAACTTTTAGTTTGTGTTGGTCCAAAAAGATCCATATGAATTAGTTCTAAGGGCCTAGTAGTCATGATATCCTTAATTGGTTTGAAGGAAGGCTTGGTTTGTTTCCCAAGTTGGCACGCACCACAAATGCGGTCTTTCTCAAACTTCAAGAAAGGTATACCCTTTACTAAATCCTTAGAATTAATTCTAGTAAGATGGTCAAAAGATGCATGTCCTAATCTTCTATGCCAAAGTCAAGAATTTTCATCAAAGCATTCAAGCATTTAGTAGAACAATCTAAATTAAGCATGTCAATAATATAAACATTATTATCACGAAAACCGGTAAGAATACAATCATCGGATTTAACATCAAAAATCTTGCAAGAAGTATCATCAAAAACAATTTTAAGTCCACGGTCACAAAGTTGACTAATGCTAAGCAAATTATGTTTTAAATCATCAACTAAAACAACATTCTCTATAATAGGAGATGCACCAATTTGAATGTTACCTATACCGATGATAGTTCCTTTGGAGTCATCCCCGAAGGTGACGGAGCCACCTTCCATGTACCTTGATAGGGTTGTAAAGTTATTGATATCCCATGTCATGTGTCTTGAACAACCACTATCAAGGTACCACCGCTCCCTACGTCTTGGAGCCTTGGTGTGTACCTACATCAAATAATTTAGGACTTGATTTTGGTACCCACATTTTCTTGGGTCCTAAAGAGTTAGTTTCATTAACCCAAACAAGATTATTTGTTCTATTTGATTGATCATAACAAAACTTAGCTAAATGTCCATTTTTACCACAATATGTATGTTGACACTTAAAAAAGACAAGATTCTCATTGGTCCGAACGATGTCTAAACTTGTTGACATTTACAAAAGACAAGGGACAGACGAGCTGAAGACCAGTTTTCACCCACCTCCAAGGGACAAGGAAGCGATGGACTCCACTGATCCAGCAAGCAGAACAGTGAACCCGGATTGTTTCTAACAGACCTCAGCAGGTCTAAAATGCTAGCATTTAGCATTACATTAGCCCAAGGAGATAGCCTCGCTTGAGAGGCTAACATCATCCAGAGCACCGCCAGGAAGCTAACTGATAGCTTCGCCGAAAACCCTCTTTTCGGACTTCGCCGAAGACCCTCTTTTCGGACTTCGCCAGGAATTGCCTCTAGCTCCGCTATGAGCCTCAAAGCGGGCAGCTCCGCCATCAGCCTGCTATGGTCAACCTTTGACCGATCAAATCTCCTGATGAGATCGGATTCAATCTAATCAAATCCAATCAGGATTCAAATATGGCAGGTGATTGCCACAATCTCTTGACTCTCTTGAAACGAGTAAGTGGATCAAGGAGAATCAATCAACGATATGGAAAGGATCATAACATATCGGAAAGATCAACCGATTTGCCATTTTCTAGCTCCGCGGAAGCTATTATAGCCTCGCAGCAAGGCTACTTTCCAGATTCAAACAGATTCGGTTCAATCTGTTTCTATATCTTCAAAGGGGACGATTATACCCTTACTTTCCCTATAAATAGCCCGTCAGGGGCACAAGGGAGAGGCATCGGATTGCAGAGGAAGGAGCCATCAATTGCCTTCTGATCGCAAGAATCGATCAATTAGCTTCTTCGACTGAGGCTTCTTCATAACGCACCGTGCGTTCTCGAATTCAGAGACCTTTTAGAGAATTGCTTTCTCTATCCAGGGTGTTGATACCCTAACATCGTCCTTCTTCTCAAGGAATCTCCGGAACCAGGCGAGAAGGAATTCCTTATCGAAGGCGATTTTGAGAAACAGCAAGAGGGTTCTACCAACTCTCTATTCTCTGATTCCCGGAACCAGGCGAGAAGGGAATCTCATCGCTCGCATCGTCAAAGGGACAAAGTGGTCGCGCGCTGACCAGACTCCTATCGGCACACTTCTCCAGAATCTCTGAGGGGATCTACTTGTAATCTTTTAAGAATACTTGTAATTTAGCTCCTCAAACTCTTTTTTGTAAGTTTTTCCCCTTTGCAAACATAATGGAAAACAAGATGGCGACTCCGCTGGGGAATGTATTCTCCTCTGCTGAGAATCAAGTGTCGCAATGCGACGAACAGACCTTCGGGTCTATCTCTGAATTCAGAAAAGCCGGTGCAGCCAGATCTTCTCTGGCTAAATCTTCAAGCAAAGTCTCTGCGGAGACGGAAAAGGTTCTCTACAAACCTGCCGCGGTCCTCTGGCGCAACAAGGAAACATGTCCGCAGCCCAGATCCTGCACTTTTGAGAACCTGGTTATCCAAATTGATCAAAGAAGATTTGAAGAAGTCCTCTCTGGGGGTGGCTTGATGCTTCGAGCACGGAAGCACAAGAAGGTCTTCATGGCCAAGGTTTCAGATCAGAAACCAGAGGCAGAATTTCGCCAACACCCCACAGCCCCGCTTGTGGCTATTCAGGTTCCTTGCGAACCTATACATCCTCTGTCAAAGCGGATATGGAAGCCTAAACAGAAGTCCTCTGCTGAAGCTTCAGGCGTAGCCTCGCCAAAGCCGCGCCCCTCTTATGAAGAAAAGGCAAGATGCCCGCCTGTACCAACAATGCTGCCAACCATAAAGTCAAGACGGCAATCATACCGTCTCCTAGTGCAGCAATGCCTACCGCTAGCCTTGTCCTCACAAGCAAGGCTATTGTACCTCGGCGTACTCATCGGGTTTACAGCCGCGAGGCTAGAACCAAAGCACTATTCGGTGCTAATCCTTTCCGCAGGACTAAGGGGAACGATGCGTTGTCCCATATACCAGATTATTCAGGCCCCTACAGGGCCGACCTGCGAGGATTCTTGGCGGACAAGCGGAGATTAAAGCATTTCCAGATTACTTCCTCCTGTTGTCGACGAAGTGGATGCCAGTTCGTGATGGTCCATTCTATGCAGTGTCGGTTACGACCGACCCTTGCCACCTCTCCATATCGGCGATCAGTCTTTGATCGACTGTCTGCGCGCATCCCGATGAGGCATCCCAAAAGGAGCGGGCCACCGGATCCAGCCTCTGCATCCGTCAACATGACCGGAAGGGGGCGAGAGCCGCGCGGAAGAAGTCAAGCCTCTGACGACACCCCTTTCGGCTCCCCAGATCCGGACTACTGCCCAGGCTTAGCTGAAGTCTTGGTGCATGAAGAAGGTGTTTTCCAAAACACCAGATCCAGGGTAGCGATACCCTATAATTATGAACAGCCTTCTTCCTCAAGGGCCCTGATCCCGCCACAATCCGGACGATCACCCCAATCGTCTGACGGAGAAGATGGAGACAGCGGGTATGCTTCTTCAGCAACAGTCAGTTCCGTGCGAACGGACAAAGCATCGGTTAATATGGCCGATAATGCCAATGACGACCTTCGTCGGCGTTTGGAGGCTCAGGAGCAGACCTCTAGAACTCAGCAAGAGGCCCTGGACAATATTCAACAGATGCTCGCTCAGCTCCTCAGCAACCGGAATGATGATACCGGAAGTAATCATGACGAGGAGGGGCATCTCAGCAATGATCCGCCCAAGACGGAGAAATCTAAGGGAGGCTCTTCCCTGGATGCCGAAGTCCTTAAAGGCCTTCAAGCTCAAATTTCATCCCTGGCTCAAAAGGATGAATTGAAGAAAGTGGGGGTAGTCCGTCCTTACCCACTGGAATGGGATTCGGTGTCATATCCGCCAAAGTTCAAACCACCAACGTTGCACACGTATGATGGTAAGAGCTCGCCCAATCAGCACATCTACTATTTCCGGTCTCAGACCGGTAATGTTCTAAACAACGACGCCATCATGGCTAGGTTGTTCATCGGCACCCTGAAAGGGGTAGCATTCGACTGGTTTCGAAGCCTTCCTCAGGGCTCTATCAATTCCTGGGTCGACCTGGAAACCCGGTTCCTCTCTCGCTTCTATGAGGACGATACCGAAGTGACCATGGATAAGCTCCTTTCCACTGTGCAGAGGAAAGGCGAATCTGTCCGTGAATACATTGAGCGGTTCAGAAATCTATCTCTGATGTGCCCAGCAGGGATGCCTTTACCCATGCTTTTACAAACATGCAGACATAACTTCTCGGATCAAGTAGAAGTTCGCATGGGGGCTGTCAAGGCCCATACTTGGAAGGAATTGGTCGAACAAGCTGAGATAGCCGAGAAATCGGCTAAGAAGTTCGAGCCATCCGCCCCTAGAAGCAAATGGGGCACGAACAACAAAGGGCGTAGCGATCTCCCGCAGTCTTCCCAAGCTAAAGGGAAGGAAATTATGTCCGTCGAACTGACCGGGGACATGCAGTCAAAGGCCAAGAAGAGCGGCGTCAACAGCCAAGAGCCCAAGTTTCCTCCGAAGCAGTACTCCTTCAGAGATGACCAGGTGGTCACGATATTCCATCTGCTCCATAAAGGGGATAAGATGAAGCTGCCGGATGCTCGGCGACCTAATGAGATAGGGCGCACAAATGACCCTAAATACTGCCTCTACCACAGGATGATCCACCATCCTACCGACAAGTGCTATGTTCTTAAGGATAGAATTCAAGCCTTGGTCGACGCCGGAGTCCTCACACTGAAGACGGAACAGAAGAAAGTCACTGCCAATATGGTGACTCTTGAGTTCGGCACTACCCAGAAGGTCATGGTTCCTGACGGGACCTATCCAGCCCCGATGCCACGGCTAGAAGTCAAGCATCCTCCAGCCATGACTCAATACAACAAGGGTCTCGTCCCTTTGACATTGGAGACAGGGGAAGTTATGTGGATACACCCTGACCTCGTCCAAGACGTACAGCAGACGTCGAACGACTCCAGCAGAAAGGGCAAGTCCTGCAATGTCATCTCTGTCCTGCCAGACGATGGTAATCTTACTTCGGCTTCCCTCAGCGATTCTGAAGAAGAAAAGCATGCCTGTACAGCGCGGGCAGATGCGCCTCAACAGACAGGCACCCGGTCTGGAAAGTCATATCAAAGGCAATATGACAAACCTACTGACGAGATACAACGGCAAACGACGTCAGTACCAATGCCGGCATCCACTCCAGTCCTGACCAAAGGGAAGGAGAAGCCTAAGGAGGTGCGATTCGACTATGTGTTGAAGAAACCGCCAGGCCAAGGGTTAGCCACGCCCTTTCGCTTTGATATATTGGCCCACTTAGCCAATATCCCGGCTCGTATCACAATACACGAGCTTCTTCGTCTCTCTAAAGAGACGAGAGAGGCACTCAGAGATGCGCTAGCCAACTCAGAGTCCTTTCTGACATGCATGCCTGAGATCCCTGGTGATGAGATGCAGCCTCCCTGCTCAGAGTGCCATCACGCGCAGTCAAAGGTACCTGCCATTACCTTCACGGCGGAAGATATGCTTCTCAAAGACAACAAGCATGACCGACCTCTGTACTATACCGGATATATCGGTTCAACCTGCATTGAAAGAGTACAAGTCGATCCGGGGTCTGCTCTCAGCATCATCCCCAAAAGGCTCCTCTACTTCCTCGGCATACCACTGTACAGGTTGTCTGCAACCACCACTACAATATATGGTTTCAACGCCGGGAGCAGCCATCCGCTTGGAAAGATTCGGCTCCGCTGCAGAATCGGAAGCCTGAAGTCAGAGGTGACGTGCTATGTCATTGATGCTGACACATCATACAACCTGCTACTAGGACGACCTTGGATCCATGCCAACTGGATCGTTCCGTCCACTCTCCATCAGTGCTTCAAGTATGTTGAGGATGATGCGACAGTACGAACTGTCTTCGCTGAAAAGCAACCCTTTAAGGGGGTGGAAAACTACTTCACTGATGCCCTCCTATATCAAGAGGCTAGTGGAACGCCGGGAGAACCATTGCCAGACGATGATGAAAGTGGCAATGAGGCAGATTCGGAATCTGAAACGGGCATGCCGGCCATTCTGATTGGCGAGCCAATTGTAGCATGCTTTAATGATCCCCGATGTAAGATCCCTTCTGATGAGGAAGGCGAATGGATAATTAATGATGATATTTCTTTTGATTATCCTGCGAGCATCGAGTCGATTAAATCCATTATGGATGGCTCTCTTCGCATGCCCGTACATGAGCCAAGTTCGGCCATAACATCTGTGGAGGTTATAGAAGGGGCCACGCTGGTGATCCCTCCGTCCAAGCAAGGACAGTCGCCGATAATCTTCGGCAGAGCCCGGCCAGGGAGATTCTCAACTACAGACTCAAGCTCGGACTCAGAAGTTCCACAGTTCTTCCATTACGCGCCATCAGCGCGCCATATTATGAAAGAGATGGGCTACAACCTGAAGCAGGGAGCGGGCCTAAACTTCGGAAAAGGAAGACGCGGCTTGATGCGTAACTCCGTCCCAAGAGGAAAACCTGCAAATTACTATGATAGTACACGCAAGGGGTTAGGGTATGTTACACCACGTCATCAACAACAGTTCAGGTCAAAGGCGACGCATCGATCCCATCACAGTCGACCTCATCCTCCGAATGGGACTCTGATGTCAGCATAGGAGGAATATTCGAAAGCCTCATGACTTCAAGCAGTCAGTTGGAACCCGCAGAGGTTGCCAATGAGGAATCATGGGCCCAGCAATTGAGCTTTCAATGGGAAAAGCGGTTTGAGCTGCGCGAGCCACCTACCGAAGACAAGGTGATCCAAGTCAACTTAGGCAGTCAAGATCACCCTAAGCCTATTTTCATAAGTGAAAGCTTATCACTTATCGAAAAGGAAGAATTGATAATGCTCGTAAAAGAGTATATAGATGTCTTCGCCTGGAGCTATGAAGACATGCCTGGACTTGATCCACAGGTCGCTATGCACCGTCTAAACATCAAGCCCGACGTTAAGCCAGTCAAGCAGCAACAACGTCGGTTCCGCCCAAACATCATGGAGGCTATTGAAGCCGAAGTTCATAAACTCATTGCTTGTGGCTTCATCCGGGAGGAACAACATCCAGATTGGGTGGCTAACATAGTCCCCGTCCTCAAGAAAAATGGGAAAATACGAATCTGCATCGACTACCGTGATCTCAATACGGCCTGTCCCAAAGATGAATTCCCACTGCCGATCACCGATGTCATGATCGACAACACATGCGGGTTCGAGAGGATGTCTTTCATGGACGGCTTCTCAGGGTACAACCAGATCAAGATGTATCCTGATGACGAGAAGCATACTTCTTTCCGAACGCCATTGGGGGTATACTGCTACACTGTAATGCCCTTCGGACTGAAGAACGCCGGAGCAACCTACCAACGGGCGATGAGCATGATCTTCCGCGACCATCTCCGAAAGACGGTGGAGTGCTATGTTGACGACATTGCCGTCAAAAGCCGCAGCAAAAATGAACATCTTCGCGATCTGAGAACGATGTTCGACATAATGCGGGCTCATCAGCTGAAAATGAACCCGACAAAATCCTTCTTGGGAGTGTCTAGTGGCAAATTCCTTGGGTTCATTGTCACATCAAAAGGGATCCATTTGGACCCAGACAAAGTCAAAGCCATCCAGGACATGCATCCACCAAGGAATCTCAAAGAGCTCCGAGGCTTGCAAGGCAGATTAGCCTACATCAGAAGATTCATAGCAAATCTATCGGGCCGTTGCCAACCATTTACCCGACTAATGAAGAAGGGTACTGCCTTCATGTGGGATCGAGCTTGTCAAGAAGCTTATGAAGACATTAAAAGGTATCTCACAAAACCTCCTGTCTTAGTGGCCCCTACATCAGGAAAACCATTCCTGCTTTATGTAAAAGCCCTGGATTATTCCCTCGGCGCCCTCCTCGCTCAGAAGGACGACAATGGCCATGAGCAAGCCATCTACTATCTGAGTAGAACTCTCATAGGAGCAGAATCTCGGTACAATCCTATTGAGAAAGAGTGTTTAGCTCTCGTCTTCGCTGTTCAGAAGACACGACATTATTTGGTTGGCCAAACCATACATGTCATCTCAAGGGTGAACCCTTTACGACTTCTCATGACGAAGCCAGGGTCGCTGAATTCAAGGTTGGCTAAATGGGCACTTCTGTTGTCTCAATACGACATGACCTTTACTCCTCAGAAGGCAGTTAAAGGCCAGGCCCTTGCAGAGTTCTTAGCTGCTCATCCAGTTCCAGAACATTCAAAACTTCACGAAGACATCCCTGATGAAGTCTTCGAATCTAATGCGACCTCAGCAGAGGAAGTGTGGCAGATGTTCTTCGACGGAGCATCGCGGATGGGCCCCAAAGGAAAGATTATTGCCGGAGTGGGGGTTGTGTTCATCTCCCCACAGGATCATATCCTTCCCAGAGCGTTCTCCTTGACAGAATCATGCTCTAATAATGTAGCGGAATACAATGCCCTACTCATTGGCCTCCAGCTCGCCCAGGGAATGGGGGTACGCTACCTTGAAGCTTATGGCGATTCAAAGCTGATCATAAATCAGGTTAAAGGCGAATACGAGGTCCGTCATGAGGACTTGGTGCCTTATTATCACACAGCCATCGAATTGGCTAGCTTATCTGAAGGCTTCTACATCGGGCATGTGTCCCGATCCCAAATACCAAGGCAGATGCTCTCGCTGCATTAGCGACGACGCTAGCCTTACCGGCCGACACCGAGTATCACCTCACAGTCGCAACCCGGCATCTCGTATGCTCTAAGCATATGCTAAGGATCCAAGAGGTCCATAATATCTCCGTGGATCTTGAGCCGAGGGATTGGCGCTTCCCTCTCATTGACTACGCTCTGCACGGTCTGCTTCCAGATGATCCCAAAGAAGCGGCGTCCATCAGACGAAGGTCGCTCCGTTTCTACTATGATCCCACTTTGAAGACACTCTACCGTCGTTCATATGACGGTGTCCCCCTCCGCTGTCTCTCTCATTCAGAGGCACAGGAAGTGCTTAAAGAAGCACATGATGGTATTTGCGGAGCTCACCAGCCAGGTCCAAAGCTTAAAGACAGGCTGCACAGACTTGGGTACTACTGGCCGACCATGATGGCCGATGCCACCCAATACGCACGAAGGTGTAAGGCGTGCCAGGTCCATGCAGACTTCATACACCAACCTTCGGAGTTGCTCCACCCTACTGTTGCTTCATGGCCATTTGAAGCATGGGGAATCGATGTCGCAGGGCCAATCAGTCCCTCTTCGGCAAGAGGTCATCGGTTTATCCTGGCAATAACCGATTACTTCTCAAAATGGGCAGAGGCCACACCGTTGACCGAAGTTAAAACCTCCAATCTGGTTAGCTTCATCAAACACCATGTCATCCATCGATTTGGTGTCCCCAGGCGGATCATCCATGACAATGGTCCTCAATTCATAAGCCAAGGATTCTATCGGTTCTGCGATAAATACCGAATTCAGAATATGGCTTCAACAGCTTACAATCCTGCTGCCAACGGCTTGGCAGAGGCATTCAACAAGACAATCATCAAGCTGCTCAAGAAGTTTGTCTCCTCGAACAAGCGAGATTGGGACGAAAAGCTCGGTGAATGCCTTTGGGCCTACCGGACTACGGTTCGGACACCGACAGGCAATACGCCTTTCTCCCTGGTATATGGGTGCGAAGCGGTCATCCCATTGGAAATCCAGATGCCATCATTACGGGTAGCCTTGACTACTAAGATGACATCAGAAGACAATGATCGCCTGCGTCTTCAAGAGCTCGAAGCCCTGGACGAGAAGCGGCTGCAAGCTCAGCAACATATCGAGCTATATCAGGCTCGGATGTCAAAAGCCTTCAATAAGAAGGTCAAGCAGAGAGTCTTCCACAAAGGAGACCTAGTCTTAGCCGTCAGACGACCGATGATTTATGACGCACAAGACCAAAGGCAAATTTCAGCCTAAATGGGAAGGACCGTTTGTGATAGAGACAGTCTATTCAAACGGAGCATACCGCCTTACAACTGCAGATGGCGACCTCCTCATGATGCCGATCAATGGCAAATTCTTAAAGAAGTATTATCCTTAATCAAGGATCTTGCTCTCGACCAGGTTAACATTACACCTCTGATCGAGATCCGCGCGTCCGGAATGCGCACAAAGAGAGCCTCTCTCTCTTTCTCCAAGCATGTCAAACCTGTTGATAGCTGGGGGTTTGCTTAAAATCCCAAGGGACCCGTTCCCACTTGATTCCCTCTCCAAAATCACCTACCAATTCTCATCCATAGAATGGTAGGACCACATATATTCCGCTGTTACGTTAACAATAAACCTATGACAGCAATCCTCTCGTTTCTCTCCAAGAAAATGAGACCTCCAAAATCACTTACCAATTCTCATCCATAGAATGGTAGGACCACATATATTCCGCTGTTACGTTAACAATAAACCTATGACAGCAATCCTCTCGTTTTTCTCCAAGAAAATGAGACCTCCAAAATCACTTACCAATTCTCATCCATAGAATGGTAGGACCACATATATTTCACTGTTACGTTAACACTAAACCTATGACAGTGATTCCTCGTTTCTCCCCGTGAAAACGAGACTATTCCCAAACTCCATTGTTATTGAGCTTAGTGGCGTCTTAACCGGTTATGTCATTGCGACCTCTGAACCAGTAGACAGCTAAGTCTCAATCCCGAGTCCTGTTGACATTTACAAAAGACAGGTCTCGATACTCGTTGACATTTACAAAAGACGAGTATCACCTATTGATTGAAGCTTGGTGGCTTCTCAACCAGTTATGTCATTGCGACCTCTGAACTGGCAGATAGCCAAGTTTCATCTATTATTGAGCTTAGTGGCGTCTTAACCGGTTATGTCATTGCGACCTCTGAACCAGTAGACAGCTAAATCTCAATCCCGAGTCCTGTTGACATTTACAAAAGACAGGTCTCGATACTCGTTGACATTTACAAAAGACGAGTATCACCTATTGATTGAAGCTTGGTGGCTTCTCAACCAGTTATGTCATTGCGACCTCTGAACTGGCAGATAGCCAAGTTTCATCTATTATTGAGCTTAGTGGCGTCTTAACCGGTTATGTCATTGCGACCTCTGAACCAGTAGACAGCTAAATCTCAATCCCGAGTCCTGTTGACATTTACAAAAGACAGGTCTCGATATTTGTCGACATCTACAAAAGACGAGTATCACCTATTGATTGAAGCTTGGTGGCTTCTCAACCAGTTATGTCATTGCGACCTCTGAACTGACAGATAGCCAAGTTTCATCTATTATTGAGCTTAGTGGCGTCTTAACCAGTTATGTCATTGCGACCTCTGAACTGGCAGATCGCCAAGTTTCATCTACCATTGAGCTTAGCGGCGTCTCAATTGGTTATGTCATTGCGACCTCTGAACCAGCAGACAGCTAAGTCTCAATCTCGATGCTTGCTGACATTTACAAAAGGCAAGTATCTCCCCTTTTTAGCCCCGCAAAGGGCTGACTTTCGAGACTGGCAACATCTCAATTGGTTATGTCATTGCGACCTCTGAACCAACAGACAGCCATGCCTCATTATCCAAACAAACAACAGACGACAAAAGAAAAATCTTTCTATTAATTCAGAAGGATGGGATACATGGAGGAGCCTATAGGCGTACATGATAAGATCGAATCCGATCTCCAAGAGAAGCTAGCCGCGTCCTCCTGTCATCTTCAGCCTGGGCCAGCGCCTGTGATCTTAGCTCCGCCGCATCGAAGTCCACCGCCTGAGCCAGACGAGCCTCGGTCTCCGCCAAAGTCGCCCTCTGTGATGACTTCCGCTCCGCCAGTTCCTCACTTCGAGCCCTGAGCTGCTTAAGCCGCGCAGACTCTTCATGACGCATCTGTGTAGCTTTGGACAAGAGGAGATTTGCCTTTCGGATCATCTCTTCAGCCCTCTTGATCTTATCTTCAGCGTCAAGAAGAGCACTGTTGGAAGCATCAATTGCACTCCCAACCTCTGCTTCCTCTGCCTCCAAGGACCTCAAGTCAGAGGAGATAGCCTCAACAGCCTCTTGAGCAGCGAGCTGAGCCTCGCGCTTCTGGGCGACAAGACGCGCGAGCCGTTCATCAGCCAAAGACGCTGCGTCGGAACGATGGAAATGGCGCCATTCCTCCACGTCCTTCTCAAGGTCATCTACCAGGAGCTCCAGAGCAGTAGCTTGATGGTACCCCTCAAAGTCCCGGATACACTCGATGCCATGGGAGAGAACCATTTTCAGCTTCGAAAATGGCACAGGCGAGCCCTTCAAGACTAGACCGATAGTCTGCTCCAAACTATTATAGAAGCTGTCGACCAGATTACCGATAAAGTCATTCTCAGCTTCATCAATCCTTGAGACAACCTCGGAGCAATCTACCAACCTAGTCGACACCACCGCGGAAGAAGAAGCGGGAACATCGACAGCAGCAGGGCAAGCCAAAGGTGACCTCGGCGGAGTCCTCAGCGACACCGGCACGCCAGCCACCGCGGAGGTAGGACTGGCAACCACCTCCTGAGCAGCAGGCTCAACTACCAGCGTCGGGGAGGTAGGGCTCACAATCACCCTCAATGCCGTATTCGGCAAGACAGTCTGCACCCCACTCGTTGATATGACTGGAAGTGGGGGTACCTCCGGGACTGTCGCCTCTTCAACCTCAGGGCCCTCCGCTGATTTGGGCTGATAAAAAGGCAGGTCGCCATACAGCGCGTCTAACACAGCTGCGTCTGCCCCGGTCGAAGCGCTCATATCGCCCTTTGACCCTTCAGAAAAACCCTCCGCTTCTTTCGAAGCTGATGCACCTTGGGGACGAATGCCTGCAACAAAACCAAGGTCAAAAAGGAGACGCAACAAATAGGCGAGGACCAAGAGACCTTAGTCTTACCGAAGGCCGATGTCACCTCGTCAGCCGCATCAGAATCCAAGGGTCCCATCGGAAAGTTCTTACCAGACTCAACGCGGATAGCCGGCCCACTCGCCGATTCCTCCGCAGACCACCCGGCAGAGCTGGATGCCATAGGACTTCCTTTAGAAGTCCCAGCGCCCGAAGGGCAATATCGGCCGCATCACCTCCGGACTCCTCCGAGCGAGCAAAGGAACCAGCTGCACTTCCATAAGTGAACAGGGGATCGTAGTGCTCCCCTTGCTCTCCAATTGCCTCAGCTCCTGCAACAAGAGCGAATGATGAGTCATGTAAAGCGTGCTGAAGGCATATTAGATGGGACCAATCTTACCAGTAGTCGGTTCAGCAACCGACGGCTCAGCCACTAATGGAGCAGCAGAAGGAGGCGCAGCAGAGGGCTCACCCTCCACCACAATGGTAGGAGTCTGGCGACGGGGCTTCTTCGCCGACAACTTCCTACGGGATCCACTCCCACGCTTCCTTTTGAAGTGGACCTCAGAGTCCCCTTCCTCCACTTCTTCCACATGCTGTGGGGGAGTTGTCCCCACTACACCAGATCCGGCTGCACGAGCACCTGCTTCGAGGGCATCGGGTCTTGTCTCTGCCTCGAAGCGAGGGCTCTCTGCATCAGAAGCCTCGCTATCATCCACAGCGATGAACTCCTCTATGCCAGGAACACGGACTCGCTTGCCCTCCATCTTATCAGAAGCCTTCTGCCTCAGCCGATGAGAAATCAACTTCACACCTGAACTATTGGCTTTGAATCCAGGAGGCGTGGAATTCGAAGCTGCATACCATTGGCAGAAACACAGGGTCGTCCATAGGCCGGGATCCCTCAACGGCGTGCGTAGCCACGCTCCAGTGCTATCCGCGGTAAAGAACCGCCAAACACGAGCCCCATCAATGAGGCTCCCCATGAAAGCCAGGTCCGGATTCGGGTTGCCCACATACAACTGGTCATACCCAAATTGGCGGGCGAACCGGCTCGGAATGTAGGGCTCCATGTAGCAGGTATCCCCACTCCGGTACAGCAGATGCGAGGGCCGGATACAGACCAGCCACTCGAAAACACCCCGACTCATGGGGGACCGACCTGATTCCACGTCATGGAATTCCTCGTTGTATCCTGCACCCCGCAGGCGAGGGAAGCAACGGAATAGGCTATAAGCGTCATAGCGACGCACTAACTTACGGGCCTCGGCCACATAAGTTTTCTGCCACAGACAGCCTTCAAAAACGACGGAGAAGCGCCGTTTGAACACCCTGAGGTGGGTCTTCCCCAGCTCCAATCAAACTGGGGCAGTGCAAGGCGAACCACGCCATCAAGTAGGTGTACGGTAAACCTACCCTAGGATTGGGCCCGTCACGAGGCAAGACGGCACCCTTCCCTCGCCTTGACGCCATTGGCCTGCAGAAAGCCTCCGTCAGTACACGAAGGCCCCTCTGAATACAACACACCATGGCCGGGAGAAGACCCAGACGGTGGCCATGGACCAAGCGAACGGCAGGCAGCAGCACATTCGGGTGAACAATGTCACCCGAAGAAGAAGGCACGACACACTTCTTTAACCAGATGGTTAAGAAGCCAGCCAGCAACGCCTTGCGAGACATAGGCCGACGGGCCTGATGGTGAAAGCTCCGAAGAACATCACCCTTCTCGAAAGGACCATCATCTTCTGTCACGACGATGTCCTTTTCAGCACGCACCTCTATCCTCGCCAAGATATCTTCTTCAGCAACTCCGCAATGAGCTGCCTCGGGCACACTAGTCATGTCCGGGAACAAGTAGTTCCCCCAGCTCTTCAAGCTCTTCGAGCTACCTTTGCCACCGGTGTGGATGCTGGAGCAAATGTGCAAATGGCACACCAATTCCCGATATGTCTCAAGCAAAGCAGGCTCTTGCTTCTCCAAGAGGGCCAGCTCCGCCTCACACGGAAAATACTCTTCATATGGAAGAGACCCGAAGGGCAAAGCAGAGATCTCTCGCATCTCATGCAGGGCCATGCCCAATTCACCAACCGGGGTGAAGAAAGTCCCCGAGGCTGGGCAGTACAACTCAAGAATGGCGTAGAAGCACGCCACCTTCATCTCAATGCCGTAGCAAGTCGCCCTGACGGCCTCATAGAGGTTCAACCTCTCTAATTCCCCCTCAAAATGATTGAGGATATAATTGGTCAACTCCGCCCACCATGACCTAGGAGGGTGGACCCAACCAGGAGCCCTGAAGTCCGTGGCGGGATAGTTCCCGTCAACTTCGCAGAACTGAGTGCCAAAGGTCGGCGCCGCAGCTGGATTCTCTCCTACTGGAAGGTCCCTCGCCACCTTCCCAGGGTATAGCCCTATTATGCTACGAGGATAGCCCGCCCTCGAATAGCCGGTCTGGAATGTCAACCTCCCGACACTTACATAGATTCGGCATTTAGGCTCACGCCCCACGCCATCTTCCGAGCCTGAGTCACGCTCGCGAAGGAAGACAAAGCGAAATGCCGCTTAGTAGACGGGAGATAGAATCTCTCGCCGTCCAACTGGAAGATCCACTGGCCTTCACCGGCCTGTAGCTGGCGATCGGGATCAGGTGCAGCATCCCCGAACATGAAGTCAGGCTTTTGTAAGCCTGACGGTCGATATCTTCAAACGGAGCCGTAGTCAAAATGCTCCGCATGGCCTGCGGGCCACCACTCTGAATGAGCGTATCCCGTACAAGGGGGCTCGGCTCACTGAACAAGGAAGCCTGCCCGATGAACTGCAAGCTGATGCTCCCTGCTCGACTGGTTAAGCCAAATAGACTGTTCTGGAGGCCGGAGGCGTGATGCACTGCAAAAACAAAAAGAAATGAACTATGATTAGTTCACCAATCAAATCGACGCGAAGACACAAAAATTCGCTAAGGCATAGCCTCGCCCAGTAAGCAGGGACAGCGGGATAATAGCTTTGATAAAAAGCTTCGCTTCACAGATAAGACTGCATCTTTGCAAGAAGTGGCATAGCCCTAAGGGCTGGCGTCATCGAAAGGACGTTATGGATAACAGTCACCCTTCGTGGCCACAACTGAAGGCACACGACCCATATCCTGTTCCTCAACAGGATGAAGATTGCCCAAGCAATGGCTTCCTATCGAAGCCCAAGAGAAGAATGTTCAGTTCTTACTTCCCTGGTGCAAGCAAAATAGGGAAGTTAAGGGAAACGAGTTCCCTGATAAGGACAGATCATATTCGATCGTCCTAATAGCCGAGTATCGACTCCAAAGGATGAAGACCACTCTCTAATCAGATTAGAGAGTCTCTTACCAGCGATCGGTCGCTCAATGAACGGAGGAGGGCCCTCCGCTGCAGAAGTCGCTGCTTCCTTTCCCGCTCGTCTCTTGGGCGCCATTGAAGAATTACAGGAGTTTTGAACTCTTGAAAAAGGAAGAAAGAAGAGTCAAGTACTCTGGAAAATTCAAAGAGAAATGATGATTTTCTCTCAGCCCGATCGGGCTTTTATAGGCCAATCAGCGCCTAAATCAAGGCCTCGAAAAAGGGCACATGCCGCCGTTTCGAATTAATTCGAACAGTGCCCGAAGCGCCTGAGGCGCTTTCCCAAAAGCGACGGTTCAATCCCACTAAGGGGTTAACTCCGCACAAGAGCAAAGTGCGGACTTCGCGCAATCCTTCAAGGACTTAACCGAAAGGTTTGAATTAGCCCTCTAAAGAGGCGCTGACGTGACAGCCTCGCAAAGATCATTCAAAGGAAGGGCTATCCCCGTGCGCAGTTTAGCCCAGCAATGGCCAAACTCTCAGTGAAGCAAGCAAAAATCAAATGATCAGACAAAGAACTTTCATTGATCTAAAGCAAAGATACATTTGATATTACATCAAAGTTGTGTTTCATACAACACACCAAGTTGCCTAGCAAGGCCATTTGCATAAAAGGCATACAAGCGGTTTTATCTGCTTCCAGACCAGATCAACTGGACACGAAGGCCTTCCTCCTGCACAAGGCTGTAACCAGTTCTGCCACCGGGACACGGTCATTTTTCTCCACAAAATGGCGGGTCTTATCAGGCCATTTTTTTTTTTGAAGCCTGGCAATAAAAGCTTATCGCCGCCAACACGTCAGATCACCTATAATGGGAACTAGTTTTGATGCTAGTAATCTGACGGGTTTGAGGCCCACTCCCCTGAAGTGGATCGTCCCCGACGAAGGCCACCAAAGTTGAAAGTCGGCAACCAGCCTCACCTCAGATCGAATCATCTCGGATAAGAGGCTGCCAACAGCCTCTGGGACGCGAACCGCTGCCCCGAATTGTTCCTCCTGCTTAAAAGTAAAGCTTCAACCGGGGAAGCATAAGGCAATTTTATGGCTTCTTCCATCAAGTCACCAGACTGGCAAGCATAGCTCACTGCAAGGCAAATTGGAGTAAGTTAGCAGTCAAGCACAAAAACATTAAGTCAGATTCTTCAGCGGCAAAGTAATCCGACTTCAGTCAAAGCAGAGGATAAGCCTCGCCTGCACGGCAACAGGGGCTGGCTCAGCAAACACCAAGTCCTAGCCTCGCCTATACGGCAAAGTCAGACTGATCTTGTGAAGAACAGTCTCAACCTCACCAATATGGCAAGACTGGCTCAACTATTGAAGAAGCCAAGTCCCAAGTCCTGCCTGTGCAGCGGACTTAACAGCAACGATCTTTCACTGATCAAGCCAAGATGATAGCTTCACAGAAAACTATGATGAGATCCTTCTCTGCAGCAGCCAATTGCAAGATGAAGAACAAGGGAAGCTAATCCCTGAAGCGAGCTGCCAAAGCTAAATCAAGGAGATGAGTTCCCTAAAAGCAGTGAAGTCTTTGAATGATCGAGACTTACTGGTCCTTGGCCGGTTAGACAACCAGAGTGGGTTTTCCTACTAATTCAGAGATCTGAGTATCTCTCACAACCAAGAGAAGAGAAGAAAGGCAAGGCACTTCTCTTCAGAGGACCTCAAGTGTCCTATTTATAGGCCCCATGGCCTGAGTGCGATCACCTCAAGCGTGGAAGCACGAGCGCATTCAAGGCATTTACTGCGCCTTGATAACAGGAACGGTTTCCATTGGAACCGTACAAGGGAAGAGAACGTCTCCCTCATAAAAGGCACTTATTGCGCCTAGAAGAAAGGAATATCCTCCCTTGGAAACGTGCAAATCGGAGAATATCTCCCTCGATCAGCATGAAGAAAGGAGTAATCCTCCTCGTAACTGGCCCACGGCAGTTGGCCTCGGGAAAGCGACAGATGTTCCAGAGCGAACTTACCTAGCCGCGAAGCTACCCAGACGCGAGTCTACATGATTCCTCGGCGAATCTACATCCCAAAGCAGGATTGAAGGCGAAGCTGAACTCAACCATCATGGCGATGTTCATACTCCACACCACCATCACAGCAGTTCAAAGTATTTCGAAATCTGGGCTATTGCAGACTTTCGAAAACTTTGAAGGGGTCTTGTTGACACTTAAAAAAGACAAGATTCTCATTGGTCCGAACGATGTCTAAACTTGTTGACATTTAAAAAAGACAGGGACAGACGAGCTGAAGACCATTTTTCACCCCACCTCCAAGGGACAAGGAAGCGATGGACTCCACTGATCCAGCAAGCAGAACAGTGAACCCGGATTGTTTCTACAGACCTCAGCAGGTCTAAAATGCTAGCATTTAGCATTACATTAGCCCAAGGAGATAGCCTCGCTTGAGAGGCTAACATCATCCAGAGCACCGCCAGGAAGCTAATGATAGCTTCGCCGAAAACCCTCTTTTCGGACTTCGCCGAAGACCCTCTTTTCGGACTTCGCCAGGAATTGCCTCTAGCTCCGCTATGAGCCTCAAAGCGGGCAGCTCCGCCATCAGCCTGCTATGGTCAACCTTTGACCGATCAAATCTCCTGATGAGATCGGATTCAATCTAATCAAATCCAATCAGGATTCAATTTGGAGGTGATTGCCACAATCTCTTGACTCTCTTGAAACGAGTAAGTGGATCAAGGAGAATCATCAACGATATGGAAAGGATCATAACATATCGGAAAGATCAACCGATTTGCCATTTTCTAGCTCCGCGGAAGCTATTATAGCCTCGCAGCAAGGCTACTTTCCAGATTCAAACAGATTCGGTTCAATATGTTTCTATATCTTCAAAGGGGACGATTATACCCTTACTTTCCCTATAATAGCCCGTCAGGGGCACAAGGGAGAGGCATCGGATTGCAGAGGAAGGAGCCATCAATTGCCTTCTGATCGCAAGAATCGATCAATTAGCTTCTTCGACTGAGGCTTCTTCATAACGCACCGTGCGTTCTCGAATTCAGAGACCTTTTAGAGAATTGCTTTCTCTATCCAGGGTGTTGATACCCTAACATCGTCCTTTCTTCTCAAGGAATCTCCGGAACCAGGCGAGAAGGAATTCCTTATCGAAGGCGATTTTGAGAAACAGCAAGAGGGTTCTACCAACTCTCTATTCTCTGATTCCGGAACCAGGCGAGAAGGGAATCTCATCGCTCGCATCGTCAAAGGGACAAAGTGGTCGCGCGTGACCAGACTCCTATCGGCACTTCTCCAGAATCTCTGAGGGGATCTACTTGTAATCTTTTAAGAATACTTGTAATTTAGCTCCTCAAACTCTTTTTGTAAGTTTTTCCCCTTTGCAAAC
>JAVJIF010025979.1:0-78214 GCA_038442645.1 Agave tequilana
GACCAGTTTGGAGGCCTTAAATCCCCCTAACACGCATCTTCTGTGGGCCCAAAGTCCCACTAACACGAATCGTCAGTATTTTATTCCATTACTATAAGTAGGTATCATTCCGGCATCCATACTTCCTCCCATTCCCAGTGCAAGTTGTAACTTATCAATATTATCATATTACGGGAATAACAGGTCATAACAGGAATAGCCCTACAGATTCAAGAGGTGGCCCCCACAGATTCAAGAGGTGGCCCCCACGAGTAGTGTGGCACTTTGCTCCATGTGGCACTTTGTTCTGAGGGGATGGATTCTAGAGGTGGCCCCACAGATTCAAGAGGTGGCCCCCACGAGTAGTGTGGCACTTTGCTCTGTGTGGCACTTAGTTCCATACACAACAACAAGGCAAGATTCCCGTAAACATGATAATCACAAGTCAAGTAGATCATGCTGGGTGTTGAGTGATAGCATGACAGGATGGTGATATTAGGCAGGTGACAAGTCATGAAAATATCATAACAAATAATACAAGTCCCGAGGACAAAGTCCATATTCAAGGAAGTGATCAATCACAGCAGATAGATAAAGATAGTCGACTAGGGATTCATGGGTAGTCGACTCAGCAAGGAGTTAGTCGACTAGAGACAAGGGATAAGTCGACTTAGCTAGGCTGCGTTTGGGAGAGCTGCGTTTCAGAGAAACGGCGCGTCTCTAGAAAGTGGCGCGTCTCAGGAAAGTGGCGCGTCTCAGGGGCGCATCTCAGGGGAAGTGGCGCGTCTCAGAGGGAGGGGCGCGTCTCAGGGAGCCGCGTTTCACAAGCCCGCGTCTCACAAGAAAGAGTTAGTCAATAGGGAAGAAAGAGTAGGCAGCGTTCCAGGAAAAGGACGCGTTCCAGTAAAGGGTAGTCGACTAGGAGGATTAGTTAGTCGACTTAACAGGGCTGCGTCTCAAGAAATGGAGTTGCGTTTCAGGGGGGTTAGTCGACTTATGAATTGGGCAAGTCGATTAGTGCTGTAAAACAGTGAGCAGAACTGACTTTTAAGAGTTGTGATCTTATGTTGATAAACTACAAGTTAATCAAGTCTTTGGCGAGGAAAAACACTCGCGTAAGAAGGCAAGAGGATAGCGAGATTACTCGCCTAACAAGGTCTTTGCTGCGTTCAACGAAGGGAAGCTCTGTCCCAATCTAAAAGGAGGGCACCGACCCTAAGTCTAGCCGCCGGAGAAGAAAACTCGGCCCCAATCCAAAAGGAGTGGCCGGTTCCAAGTTTGTCAACGGAGAAAGAACGCGGCCAAAATCCCAAGGAGTGGCCGATCTCACAAAATGATGGAGAGAGGTTGAAGGTGGTGGAGTTTGGTGAAGAAGTTGTGGAGAAGATGGAGTTGGTTGGTGAACAAAGGAAGCAAGAGAAGAAGCTCTCTCTCTGGTGGCTTCTCTGTTGGAGTTGCAGGAAGCAAGGAAGAAGAAGAAGAAGAAGTAAAATGGAGGGAGAGAGAAGGAGAGGGGTTATTTATAGGAGTTGGATTGTGAAGTGATGCAAATGAATAAAGGAGAGGGGGGTTTGTGTAAAATTGGGGGATTAGACATTTCTCTTGCCACATGGCGGTTGTGATGAAGAAAAAGGAGTGGGGGTATCTTGGAAATGATATTTTGGAAGAGGAGAATTAATGAAGAGAGAGAAAGAAGAATATTGTAATGTTGCACTCCAAATAAAGACAAAGACAACCAATGTGAAATCTTGCGTTTCCCATCTCAAACGCAGCACACAACCTGCGTTTTAAGCAAATGAACTAAACGCGGGAATTAAGCCGCGTTTAGGGAAAAGCCAAAAGCTGCGTTTCATAAAAGGACAAAAGGCATGATGGCTTGATGGGAGTTGGTAAGCAGCACAATAAATGAAGCATGGGAGAAGAGAGGAGAGGATCTTTGCATTAAATGCAGGATCCGAGGATGGCGAAGCTCACGTTTGAGGAAGGAAAGAAAATGGGAAAAAGACAAAGTGGTAGGTATGGGCAATATCCTCGGTATGCGGAAAAAATACAGAAAATGCCGGGAAAGCCCAAAAATGAAATACCTCGGAATGTTCCCAAAAATTCTCAAAAATCATAAATATTATAAAAACATTTCCTGTGAAATCAGTTTCAGAAATTCAATGCCACGTTCAAAATAAAAATCCAGAAGTCCACCGTCAATCTCGGTCTACACCGGGTGGCGGGGGTTTTGATAAAATCTGACAAATCCCAGAAAATGTATTTAGATAGAAAATATGATTTTAAGAAACATTGCCTAAAGGCACTTTTAGAAATTCCCAACCGTTTGTAAATTAAAAATCCGGGAGTCGGTCAACGATACTGGCCGATACCGGTTTTGAAGATTTTCAACTTAATCTAGGAAAATTCCAGAAAATCATAGAAAATCTAAAATATTGGAAAATGACATTTAAAACTGAAATCGATCAAATGGAATACCAGAATGTCCAAAACGAGCAATACTCTGGGATCGGGCCTTCGGTTCAAACTAAGGTTGACTCCGAATCCACGAATCCAAATCCAAGACAAAACAATCATATAAAGAATTCATAATACAAAAACAAATACAAGAAGTAAATCAAAAAATACGGTCGAGAAATCTGAATACGCACCTAAGTACGTATTCCGGAGCGGGGGTGTTACATGCTTGGATTACGATGATATGAGATAAAGGTATATAAATGAGGGTTTCCTTGTTTGGATTATTCCTTCGACGTACTAGTCTCATGGAAGCGTGACCTAAGCTCGTACAATCGGTTTTGTTCGTAATCGGATTTCCTGTTTTATGATGATTATGATATACTTGTTCATGCCTGCTATATTGGTGTTCTAACCCCTGTTTTCTGAACTTGATATCTTTGTACTTGATATCCATTGTTGTATTCACACTTGTGCTCATCCTGGTTCGCCACCTGGCTTTTGAAATACACTCGCCTGGGGAGTTTCATCTGACTCCCCTGGATTCTCATGTCCAGGTTTTGGAGCTTGGAGCGTGTGGATCCTTCCTGTTGCTGATCAGAGTGGCGCAGCGGTAGCGTAGATCTCCAGCCTACCGTCCAGAGCCACGTCCTTCCAGGCCCCTGTGTGCCTCTCGAGTTTTCTTATAGTGAACTCGTGAGTGCCTTTCATTGTTTACTCCTGTATGCTCCTTGTATTCTCGCATTTGCGCCTATCAGGTGATGTAATATTATTGCAATATCGGATCACCTCTGGTGATAACTCTGTAATTGTACTCATGCGTTGGAATGTATAATGCACCATGCTTTCGTACTCTGATTCTTGTCTGTACTGATGCTTAGCGTATATACGGGAGGGTAGTTCTGACCTACGTATATACGTTGCGCAGTGACGACCCCGTATCAGCGGGATCGGGGCGTTACAGGATGGTATCAGAGCCTAGGCTCTTACTTCCTCAGTACGTCCAGATGGCAAATTAATGGTAAAGCAATTTGCAACTGGAATGCATGAGTCCTGGTTATACATTCCAAACTCCAAGTGCAGAGTTATCTATTTCTTCCTTCTGATCTATTTCTTGAAACTTGAGATCTCCAATCTTTTCCTTCCAGTTTCTTCTTGTCACCTTTTCAACCAACTCAGATATGAAAGACGGGAACACGCAATGGTCCTAGTACCTCTCAAGATGGATCCAACAGGGACAATGATGGTATGATGAGGGTACTTCAGGGGATGATGCAGAGTCAACAGCAGCAGACCGAACTGTTACGTCAAGGACTGTTGGTTGCACCCCGAGAACAGAGGCCAGGCAGTGTGTCAGATTTCAGGAGATTACAGCCGGCAGTATTTTCAGGAACAGAGAAGCCCCTGGATGCAGAACAGTGGCTGATAGACACAACAGATCTTTTGAAGGCAACCGAGTCCTGATGAGAACCAAGTAGAAGTGGCCAAGATACAACTGAGAGATGTGGCCAGAACCTGGTGGTTGGCTGAAGAGGCAACACTGGAGAAACCCATCACATGGGATCAATTCTCAAAGGGTTTCTATAAGAGGTTCTTCCTTCGGCAACAGCTCAGAAGGAAATGGAAGAACAATTCATCCGGCTACAGCAACGGAATCGGTCAGTGGATGAATACGCTGCTGAATTCTTAAGGCTTAGCAGATTTGCACCCTACATGGTGTCAGACGAAGAAAAGCGGGCTAGCCGATTTCAGCAAGGACTGAAGATGGATGTCCAGATGTTCCTTATTCCTCAACAGCTGAAGACATACTCTCAGGTTCTCTCCATTGCCGAGAAGTGGAACGAGGACTGGAGAAGAAGAATGAGAACCAGGTGCAAAACAAGACAGCGAAGAGACCTTTTCAGTTGACGAATGAAGAAGATGCAGCTAGGGCAACCCATGGCCAATGATCAAGCGACCTTTCCAACCTCCTTTTCCTCAGATCCTATGCAATTTCTGCCACAAGCCTGGACATTATAGGAGAGATTGTCGAATGGCCAATGGACTATGTTTGGCATGTGGGACAGGGAGACATGCAATAAGGGATTGCCCGTCAGAAGGGTAGGGAATATGGCACCAGTTAGACCAGCACTTCCAGCCCCAGCACTTCCCGCTCCACCGCTAAGAAGGAACCCAGAACCCGTAGATCGAAGAGCCCCATTTCTACCCAGCAGCATGATCACCCACAGAGAGGAGCGAGACCCAGAACAGATTTTGGCAGAGGCCAAGTTCACAACATGGCGGCAGAGGTATCAGATGGAGGCAGCGGAGTGTGAGGCAGCGGAGTGTGAGGCTCAGTATCAGAGCAGGAACCTTGAGGATGTCACCGTTTGCAGCAACCCCTAACCTTTGTATTTTGAGTTGGTAATCCTTCGTGGATATTCCTCCTTATCCTGTTCTCATTGTCCATCCTGGTCCTTCCTGTGTTTTATCTTACACCTGTTTTGGTTTTATGAAGCCTTCATTCCAGCCTTTGTCCTCCTTGTGTTCAATTTACCCCTTAACGAAATTGCGAGGACGCAATTTTTGTAAGGTGGATGGATTGTAACACCCCGCTCCCGGAATACGTACTTAGGTGCGTATTCAGTTCTCGACCGTATTTTTCGATTTACTTCTTGTATTTATTTTGTATTATGAATTCTTTATATGATTGTTTTGTCTTGGATTTGGATTCGTGGATTCGGAGTCAACCTTAGTTTGAACCGAAGGCCCGATCCCAGAGTATTGCTCGGTTTGGACATTCTGGTATTCCGATTTGATCGATTTCAGTTTTAAATGTCATTTTCCAATATTTTAGATTTTCTATGATTTTCTGGAATTTTCCTAGATTAAGTGAAAATCTTCAAAACCGGTATCGGCCAGTATCGTTGACCGACTCCCGGATTTTTAAATTTACAAACGGTTGGGAATTTCTAAAAGTGCCTTAGGCAATGTTTCTTAAAATCATATTTTCTATCTAAATACATTTTCTGGGATTTGTCAGATTTTATCAAAACCCGGCCAACCCGGTGTAGACCGAGATTGACGGTGGACTTCTGGATTTTTATTTTGAACGTGGCATTGAATTTCTGAAAACTGATTTCACAGGAAATGTTTTTATAATATTTATGATTTTTGAGAATTTTTGGGAAACATTCCGAGGTATTTCATTTTTGGGCTTTCCCGGCATTTTCTGTATTTTTCCGCATACCGAGGATATTGCCCATACCTACCACTTTGTCTTTTTCCCATTTTCTTTCTTCCTCAAACGCGAGCTTCGCCATCCTCGGATCCTGCATTTAATGCAAAGATCTCTCCTCTCTTCTCCCCATGCTTCATTTATTGTGCTGCTTACCAACTCCCATCAAGCCATCATGCCTTTTGTCCTTTTGTGAAACGCAGCTTTTGGCTTTTCCCTAAACGCGGCTTAATTCCCGCGTTTAGTTCATTTGGCTTAAAACGCAGGTTGTGTGCTGCGTTTTGAGATGGGAAACGCAAGATTTCACATTGGTTGTCTTTGTCTTATTTGGAGTGCAACATTACAATATTCTTCTTCTCTCTCTTCATTAATTCTCCTCTTCCAAATATCATTTCCAAGATACCCCACTCCTTTTTCTTCATCACAACCGGCCATGTGGCAAGAGAAATGTCTAATCCCCCAATTTTACACAAACCCCCTCTCCTTTATTCATTTGCATCACTTCACAATCCAACTCCTATAAATACCCCTCTCCTCTCTCTCCCTCCATTTTACTTCTTCTTCTTCTTCTTCCTTGCTTCCTGCAACCTCCAACAGAGAAGCCACCAAGAGAGAGAGCTTCTTCTCTTGCTTCCTTTGTTCACCCAACTCCATCTTCTCCACAACTTCTTCACCAAACTCCACCACCTTCAACCTCTCTCCATCATTTTGTGAGATCGGCCACTCCTTGGGATTTTGGCCGCGTTCTTCTCCGTTGACAAACTTGGAACCGGCCACTCCTTTTGGATTGGGGCCGAGTTTTTCTCCGGCGGCAAGACTTAGGGTCGGTGCCCTCCTTTTGGATTGGGACAGAGCTTCCCTTCGTTGAACGCAGCAAAGACCTTGTCAGGCGAGTAATCTCGCTATCCTCTTGCCTTCTTACGCGAGTGTTTTTCCTCGCCAAAGACTTGATTAACTTGTAGTTTATCAACATAAGATCACAACTCTTAAAAGTCAGTTCTGCTCACTGTTTTACAGCACTAATCGACTTGCCCAATTCATAAGTCGACTAACCCCCCTGAAACGCAACTCCATTTCTTGAGACGCAGCCCTGTTAAGTCGACTAACTAATCCTCCTAGTCGACTAACCTTTACTGGAACGCGTCCTTTTCCTGGAACGCTGCCTACTCTTTCTTCCCTTATTGACTAACTCTTTCTTGTGAGACGCGGTTTTGTGAAACGCGGCTCCCTGAGACGCGCCCCTTCCCTGAGACGCGCCCCTTCCCTGAGACGCGCCCCTGAGACGCGCCACTTTCCTGAGACGCGCCACTTTCTAGAGACGCGCCGTTTCTCTGAAACGCAGCTCTCCCAAACGCAGCCTAGCTAAGTCGACTTATCCCTTGTCTCTAGTCGACTAACTCCTTGCTGAGTCGACTACCCATGAATCCCTAGTCGACTATCTTTATCTATCTGCTGTGATTGATCACTTCCTTGAATATGGACTTTATCCTCGGGACTTGTATTATTTGTTATGATATTTCATGACTTGTCACCTGCCTAATATCACCATCCTGTCATGCTATCACTCAACACCCAGCATGATCTACTTGACTTGTGATTATCATGTTTACGGGAATCTTGCCTTGTTGTTGTGTATGGAACTAAGTGCCACACAGAGCAAAGTGCCACACTACTCGGTGGGGGCCACCTCTTGAATCGGTGGGGGCCACCTCTAGAATCCATCCCCTCAGAACAAAGTGCCACATGGAGCAAAGTGCCACACTACTCGGTGGGGGCCACCTCTTGAATCTGTGGGGGCCACCTCTTGAATCTGTAGGGCTATTCCTGTTATGACCTGTTATTCCCGTAATATGATAATATTGATAAGCTACAACTTGCACTGGAATGGGAGGAAGTAATGGATGCCGGAATGATACCTTACTTATAGTAATGGAATAAAATACTGACGATTCGTGTTAGTGGGACTTTGGGCCCACAGAAGATGCGTGTTAGGGGGACTTTGGGCCTCCAAGCTGGTCCCAGGTGTATGGGAACTACTATAAGAAGTGTTATCAGTTCTCCATCTGCTTCCGTTAACAACCCTCGCCTTGCTTATATATGGATGTATGTGTGTTGGGGTGTACACCCGGACACATACCCAGATATATGGGTCAGACGAGTAATAATAAGTGCCTGTCATGATTCTTGTTATGATCCCTGTTATGCCTGTTATGATTCCTGATATGACTCTTGTTATGATTCCCGTTATGACACCTGTATTAGACCCCTGTTATGATGCCTGTTATGATTCTTATTATAACTCCCGTTATGTACTCCTGTCATGCCTGTTATGTACTTCTGTTATGACCACTTTGTGACTTGTGATTGTATGTGCTTGGATTACGATGATATGAGATAAAGGTATATAAATGAGGGTTTCCTTGTTTGGATTATTCCTTCGACGTACTAGTCTCATGGAAGCGTGACCTAAGCTCGTACAATCGGTTTTGTTCGTAATCGGTTTCCTGTTTTATGATGAATATGATATACTTGTTCATGCCTGCTATATTGGTGTTCTAACCCCTGTTTTCTGAACTTGATATCCTTTGTACTTGATATCCATTGTTGTATTCACACTTGTGCTCATCCTGGTTCGCCACCTGGCTTTTGAAATACACTCGCCTGGGAGTTTCATCTGACTCCCCTGGATTCTCATGTCCAGGTTTTGGAGCTTGGAGCGTGTGGATCCTTCCTGTTGCTGATCAGAGTGGCGCAGCGGTAGCGTAGATCTCCAGCCTACCGTCCAGAGCCACGTCCTTCCAGGCCCCTGTGTGCCTCTCGAGTTTTCTTATAGTGAACTCGTGAGTGCCTTTCATTGTTTACTCCTGTATGCTCCTTGTATTCTCGCATTTGCGCCTATCAGGTGATGTAATATTATTGCAATATCGGATCACCTCTGGTGATAACTCTGTAATTGTACTCATGTGTTGGAATGTATAATGCACCACTGCTTTCGTACTCTGATTCTTGTCTGTACTGATGCTTAGCGTATATACGGGAGGGTAGTTCTGACCTACGTATATACGTTGCAGTGACGACCCCGTATCAGCGGGATCGGGGCGTTACAACGTAGCACGTCACCTCCGACTTGAGGCTCCCAATCTGGCACTTGAGCTTGATTTTCCCCATCGGACGGGTGCCATTGGCATTGAACCCGTAGATGGTCGTCTGTGTAGGGCTCAGACGGTGGGTAGGGATGCCGAGGTGTTGCATGACTCGGCGGGGCATAATGCTCAATGCGGACCCTGGATCTACCTGAATGCGGTTCACCTCAGATGATCCGATGTAACCTGTGAAGTACAGGGGTCGATCATGCTTCCCTTTCACCTGCATATCATCTGCCGTGAAGGTGATGCAGGGGGCATTCTGGGAAGTGTGGAGGCAATCCTCTACATCTTCCTCCTTCGGCACCTGGGTCATGAAGACCTCAGCATTTGCCAGAGCTTCTTACAGAGCTTCCCTGGTCGACTTTGATAGTCTAAGAAGTTCATACAAGGTAATGCGTGCCGGGATGTTGGCCAGCTGAGCCAGGACATCAAAGCGGTAAGGTGACGAAGACCCTTCCGCGATGCCTCTTTGAAGGGCTCGAGAGAATCGAGTCTCCTTCTGCTTCTCCACAGGTGGCTTCGTGGAGGGCCTAGTTGGCTCTGCAGCCGGTTGTGGAGGGTTTGCCGCCACTTCGCCGTATTGCTTCAAGTAGGGCTGTCCTGAACGAGTCCCCGTCATTGGTTGGTTGGGCTCTGCGGCCAAGACTATTGTTTCCTCTTCTGAATCAGTCAGTGAGGGAACATCATCTTCTGCTTCTCGGGAGGAGGCACATACCACATGGCAGGACGAAGCTTTTGCCTTGCCTTTGGACTTCCTGTTGGTTACAGTAGTCCACTGCTGGTTGTCCACTAGGTCGGGGTGGACCCACATAATTTCCCCATGAGGCGTAGGGACGGGTACCAAGCCCTTCTCCTGCTGCTGGTGAGGGTCTGTGTTGACCACTCTTAATTCTCCCCTTGGAATAGGAGTTACCCCCGCAGGCGTTGGAGGTTGTCTCCCGAACTGGAGAACCGACGTCACATTAGCCGTGACCTTCTTCTGCTCTGGTCGGAGCTTTAGCACCTCCGCGTCAATCAAAGCCTGAAGGATGTCTTTGAAGACGTAGCAGCTTTTGGTAGGATGTCCCAACATCCTGTGGTACATGCAATAGTTGGGATTGTCGGTCTTGCCGACTTCCTGTGGGCGTCTAACTTCAGGGAGTTTCAGCCGATTGCTCTTGTTGAGTAGCTTGAAGAGCAAATCGACATGTTCCTCCTTGAAGGAATACTGCTTGCTGGGGCGTGGCTGGCTTGAAGAGCCACTTGCCCTGCCTGTTTGAGGTTTGGCGGGGGATTTGGTCTCCGTCGCCAAGTTATCCTTCCGCTTTGTTTGGAGGGATGTGTCTGGTACCGGTGCACGCCTTGTCGACCTTTCCGGCCGCGGCTTGCCTTCCTCCGCTCAGACGCGGGCGACAATCTCCTCAGCCTGTTCACCTTGTTGGATTAATTGTTTCCAGGTGCGGCTTTCAGCAACTCCTATTTGAGCAAGGAGTGAGGTTTGGAGATTGTGGCGGCATGTTTCCACCAGGGTGGCCTGGGTCATACCGCTTGGGCACCGGAGTGCCGTGTTCCGAAATCTTTCCACGAAAGATTTGACGGACTCCCTCTCTGCTGTTTGGTAGCTAAAAGGGTGGGCATCGTGACTTCGGAGTCATCTTCGAAGAAACGTGTTAAGAACAGCTTCTCCAGATCGCCCCAGTTCTTGATAGAACCTTCCGGGAGTTTCATGAACCACTCAAAGGCCAACCCTTTCAGGGTGCCGATGAATAGTCGCGCCAGGATGGCGTCATTATCTACTACATTCCCGGTTTGGGATTTGAAGTAGTAGATGTGTTGATTAGGGGACCCCTTCCCATCGAAGGCTTGGAGGGTTGGAGCCTTGAACTTAGGAGGGTACGGGACTAGATCCCACTCAGCTGGATAGGGCCGGACCACTCCAACTTCTTGGAGGTCTTTGCGGCTAGCAAGGGCATTGAGGCGTTGCTCCAGTTGACTCATTCTTTTAGTATGAGCCTTTTCTGGGTCGTGCGACGAAGATTTGGACGAATTTGAAGTAGATCGTCGCGCCTCCTCAGAAGGTTCGGAAGATGAGCTTCCTCCCTTTCTCCCTTTGCCCTTTGACCTCCTAGGAGGAGATTTCCTCCTGTCTTCCAGCAGTTGTGCAATCGCCTGCTTGAGGGAGTCAATCGACGCCTGCTGGGAAATAATCATGTCCATTTGTGCTTTCTGGACCTGCTCTATACGTCTTGCCGTCTCCTCAGGAGTGCCTGTCATGTAGGCAGAGGTCTCCTTCTCGACGGAAGAGTTCGAAGCCCCTGATTCCACTACGGCGGAGTGGGAATCATTCGCTCTAATGCCGTGGGCTAAGGCATTATAGTCAATTGGGGGAATGGCCCCCGTCCGGGTGCGAGTGTGTCGATACACCCTTCCGGTTCAGAGTCAGACTCGGACTCGTCTGAGCTGACTGCAAGTTGTTTCCCCTTACTCCTGCTTGTCATGTTCGCAGTAAGCTCCGGGTATTCAATGTCAGAGAAGACTCTCCTTCTATGGGAGCGCCTTCTTTTGGCTGACGGGGGAATCGAGGTCAGTTGTCCAGCCAAGGACTGCTGGTGCACACTCGACCCGCAACGGCACTCCGCAAGCATGGAGATAAGCCGTTGGCAGCAGCAAGATGAAGTGACCTGGTGGGCACTTCTTTTCTTTGTCAGATAATCCCTCAAATCCATGGAAGAGGGATCAAAGAGACTAGCCTCACAACGTCGAAGACGGGAGGCATCCCTGTGCTGTGCAGAATGGACGCAGACTTCACGGACGCGGTTTCCGCGTCGTGACTGTGGAACGCGCGTCTGGCGTCTCTGTTGAGATGAGACGCGAGTATCGCGTTGCTGCCTGGTGCGTCCGGGCTGAGCCGCGTGAGAGAGAGTGGGCTGCAGGGCGCCTCGTCTCTGGGTGCGTGCTTCCTGCGTTTGACGAGACGCAGAAGCTTTATTCTGGCGTTTGGTAAGTTGGTCTTCAGAGGACTCAACTTGAGGAGTTGCGCGCTTGGGCCGCCAAACGCGGATTTCACGTACTGGACGTGACGCGGGCAAGGCGCGAGACTGTACGTTGCGTCCAGCTTCAGTTGGACAACCAACGGTTCCAACTTGCAGTTGACGCGCACGTCTCCTCTGTCGACGCTCAGCATTCCGGTTGCATCGAGGAGGTGGAGAGAAACCAACAACATCCTGATGTTGAACATCAGGGAGTTTCACCACGCGGGTCTCCTGAGAGACGCTGACGCGGGTTTTCTGTGCGCCGAGAGTTGGTCGCAACAACAACTGTGCTTGGGATCGCGCGGGCCTTCTGAGAGGCGTTGACGCGTGAACTTTGCTGGGCACAGTGGGCAACCGCAGCGGCGCCCAAGAGAGCTTCAGGTCGGGCTTCGAGGCCATTCCCCGCCGAGACCCTGCGACAGACGCGGGTCTTTGGCTCTTGGAGCCAGAAGAGAGAAAATCTTCATACTTCGCCTGGTCGAACTCCACAACAAGTGTCTCGACCATTTTCCCCCTACGGAGGAGATCATCCTGCGCCACGGCTTGTTCGTCAGTGACAAACGTGTTCCCAGCGGAGTCGCCATCTCTTGTTGGACGCGGAAAAGGGGCTGGAGTAAAATTTCCTTGAATCAGATGAAAAATTACAGCCGGCTAAATCTTCCGGTTACAAGGGAGGGAGAATATTGAATCTTGAATTCCCCCTTTGTTTAGTGCTGGGTTCTTCGTGTGGCGGTGGAGAGTGAATCTTGTTCTCCGTTGACCAGATGACCGTTCTGGACCGTCGAGGGATCTTCTCCTTGGCAGGTAGAGGGAGTAACTCAGCTCCGTCTACCAAAACTCTAGAAGAGGAGGTAGGCGAAGAGCGGCTAGTACTCAGTAAGCTCACTGAAGAGTCTTTTCTCTCTCTCTCTGTTGATGATCTCCTTTTTTCCTTCTCCAAAATCCTCTCCCCTTCAATAGTGACGGGACTATTTATAGGGTTTTTAGGGGGTGATCGTGCCCCTGAAAATGCTCCACAATGAGGGGCCACTACCCGCTACATGCGCGGTGATTGGCCCCGCAATCCGGGTAGTTGCAACCGAGACGCGGGTGTCGAGCCAACGCGCCTTGTTGCTGAGACGCGGGCCGACGCGCCTTGATGCTGAGACGCGGGCGTTGAGCCAACGCGCCTTGATGCTGAGACGCGGGCGTTGAGCCAACGCGCCTTAATGCTGAGACGCGAGCGTTGAGCCAACGCGCCTTGATCTTGAATCTCTGCGTTTTGGTAGCTTGTCTTTGTGATTTTTAGACAGCCTACATCAATATTGATTCAAAAATTTGAACTGGATCACAAATTTGAGACTCAAGGTCACATTTCTCATTGAGTTCAATTTCGTAAAAATGGGAACTTGCCAATTTGTCAATAGGACTTTCAAAAGTATGAAATCGGTCAAGTTCAATATGATGATCATAAAAGATTGGTGATTCAATTTCTTGATGGACAGGTACAGGATCCAATGTGGACTCTGGAGAAGGATTGAAATCAGGTGAAGACACTGCAGTCATTATTGAATTAGGAAGTAGAATTGAATTACCAAGTTGAGGTTCAGGATCATATTCATTCTTAAGTTCAATTTCAGGAAAGGGATAACTTGCCAAAATGTCAATGTGATTTTCAAATTTTGCAGTTTGAACAAGTTCAAACGGGTGTGCTGAAATAGAATCTTATTTTCCAAAACAACATGATTCTTTGGCTCTAACAGAATGGTTAGCAACATTAGGAATGGTCAAATGGTTAGAATAGAGAGTTTTGACCATTATATCTATGTCATGATTATGAGTGATTTGAGCCTGAGTCATGGCTTCGAGCAGCTTTTCATAGTTGATTGGTTCATCATTTTGTTGCGATTGGACTTGAAAAGATGAAATTTTGTTTTGAATTTGTGGTGAAATCGTGAATCCATCAGATTTTGTGATTGTTGCTCGGACTCACGCATACGCATTTTCAAGATTGATGGTTTTCTATTTGAACTGGTGGAACTGAATATGAATCTTGGAATTATTGTAGAATTGGGGAGGCCTGAAATTTTCGTTCGGCCTCCTGCATGGCTTCTAACTCTTTTTTAGCTCGGATTTTTCTTCAATGGGTTGGTCTAGAAACGGAGTATAGGAAGCAAAATCGGGGAATGAATATTGTAAAAATTGTAGTCAATGTGGATAAGGAGGACAAACTGATTGAAAATTGGACTCAGAGGAGGTGAATCCCCATTGACTCTGTGAAGAATTAGAACTAATTTGGTAATTATGGTCATAAGATAGGGGGCATGGGTTTTATCGATTCAGATAAGACCAATCCAGCACACTAGGTTAGTTAAAGTTATGATATGCCGGGTTGGTAATATCTGAAAAAGAGATCAGGGTATAACATGGATTAACATTAAAATTGGAAAAATTATTATTATAAGCCATATCACACAAGAAATGTCAAACAAACAAAGAAAACAAACAAATAAGCAAACAAACAAAAAGAAAAATCTAACCTAAGTTAGGGTAGAACTTAGACCTAGACGACTCCTAATTGGTTAGACTGTCCACGGGGAGTTTATTACCGAATCTGACCACAAGTTAATCGGCCAGGTAGAGACAAGATCGGTGGGAGGTATCCGTGCCTAAGCAACGGGCCTAATTATGCCAAACTACTAACCTTCGGGGTTTCACCCCTCAATCCTCAACCCTAGACACCGATTTGGCAAGAGTCAAATTCAAATCAACTTCCCCTTGTTTCAGTCTCCTGTATGAGTCCGAGATGTCCCTATGGCCAATCTCTACTCAGTTTTAGTTAGGCTGGTTAGTGAGTGAGGAGATGGTTTGTGGGCTAAGGGAGGGTAATGATTTCCCACCTTATCTTGTTTATAGGACAAGCCCTTAAATCAATTTAGTGCAATGTGTGCAAGATATAGAAAAGTAACATTCACAAGCAAATATCACCCAAGAATGTTTCCTAAACTATATGCTATGCATACGTACCTTTTGCTCTAGCACTCTTCAACAGTAATATAAAATGTAAATGAATTAGACACGTGCCTAAATGCAAAGTCTAAACGTTTTTAGCATCTAACAAACATCATTTCACTGTTGAGGTTAGAAAATATATACAGTGAAACAAACATGTAAATAAATAGTTAAAGAATTTTAACTTTGTAATTCAGCCAACCTGCAAAAATACAGGTTAGTACTTCACTCAGATTGCCACTGGAATGTAGCAAATCTGAGGGCTTCTGGGCTCAGCTTTCTAGAGCAGAGTGTAGGGGCCACTTATATGTCCACTGCAGCAAAAATTTCCTTGTTGCTAAACTGTACACCAAGAACAAAGAAGAAAGTTAACCAAAAATGTAAATCTAAAAAGAGAAAACTTACCGTCCCTCCCCGGCAACGGCGCCAAAATTTGATTGAGGTTTTACCTGCACACAAGAATACAGAATTTTAAAACTTTATAATAGTAGTGTAAGGTGCTCAATTCTACCGCTATAGCAAGTGGCTATGCGGGTCGTGATCCACAAGGAGGGACTAGCGATGGAAGCTTTTTTAGCAAGTTCTCTTTTAAGTTACAATTAATGATTAAAAATCTTCTTTTAGTTCTTTAAAAGAAAAGGAAAATAGGTTAAAGTTAAGTTAGGAAGAAAGTGATAGATTGAGAAGGTGGAGAAAATAGAAAATAGATATATACAAAGAAATTGAAAAGAGTGATAAAAGAGTTGTGAGATTGTGATGTTGGTGATCTAAACTAAAAGTTAAAAGAAAAGAAGAAAGTTAAACCTAAAAATTACTTACCTCTTCAGTGCTCATATACCTCAGATTCGTAGCTATGACTTACGACTTACCTAGTCGTTGAAGGCGATCAAGCATGGCGTGTAGGATCTTCCCCATTTCCGATCTACACTATGAATAAAAGGGCAAGCTAAACTAACAAAAGAATGGTTGTTCATCACCATAGGCCATCAAGGGCACTTGCAATGGCGAAGCAGTCTTGAAGCTATCAGATTCACTTGGATTGCAATACATCAGAGGAAAGTAAACGAAAACAAGAGTAAAAAAGAAAAAGAAATTTCGATTCGACTCAAATAACAATGAAAGAAAAGACTTACTTACACTGGTCACCCTTAGTACAAGCTTGCTCTCATTCCTTCATAAAATTCGTCTCTCCGCTCAGTTACATAAAGAAAAGTAAAAATTACATAAAAGAAAAAAAATAAAAACCTATACTAAAAAGAATGAAAAACTAGCCTAAAATCTATCTCTGCTTCAAATCTGAGATATCTCTGCTCATGCCTCTGCTAGGGTATTTATAGGAGGAAGCCTAGGGTAATGTCTCATCAAAATGCTGACTCATCAAAAGGTATATTCTCAGAATTTTGAAGTTGAACTTTGAATATGCTGAGAATATTCTTTTCTTCTCTTGATTGGAAATTTAATTGAGTTGGGCTGCAACTAGCTGTCATATAGATGGATGAATATGATTCACCAAATAATTGAAACAGAAATAGTAGTCAACAGAAAAGTTATAACCCTTTCAGTCTTCTTTCTGAAGCACCTTGAATCATAAGATTTGCATATATATAACGAAAGTTATGATAAAATTACTAAATGATGCTCAGGCTGAATCCGAATTTAATTGTAGATTTTGAAGTTTCCTTCTATGACTCTATCTTGCCATATAATCAAAGGGTATATTCTTAGAATTTGGATTTAAGCCCTAAATATGTTGAGAATAACCTTTCTTCTACTTGGAGAATAATTGATTTTTCAATTACAAATTTAATTAGATTTTTCTTTCAATCACCAAATATGATTGCCTCAAATCTCTGATTTTATTGGGCTTTTTGGGCTCTTTTCCTATTTTTCTCCTTTTTATAAAGGTATGCACATCACTAAGCAAAAATAGATCAAATAGTAGAGTTTTATTAAAAATAAATATGAGAATGTGACAATAAATATGCAAAATTGATGAGTAATCAAAATACACATAATCATTGTGGAAAAAATATATCAATCGTCCATATAAAATGATACAAGTAACATACAAATGCCTATTGATAATGGTAAATAAGAAAATAAGACAAAAGCAAATACTCACATGAAATGACGCAGTTTTAAAGCCGAATCACCGTCTGATCTTCACTGCACGAACTGGTACAGATCTACAAATCATCCCTAAAATCACCTAGAGGGGGGTTGAATAGGTGATGGCTATATAAAATGACAATTATGCGAATTTAAAACTATTTAAAATGATGAACACAAATAAACTACTTGCAAGTAAGTGAACAATATAAAAGAGCAAGTAAAAGAGATAGAGTTTAGAGAAATTTGATCAAACGCAAACACAAGGAATTTTTCCGAGGTTCGAGCCACGCTCTACGTCCCGCCTTCACACTTGAAGGATTTCCACTATTGGTGATCCCTCTGGATCGTCAATACAAGGACACACTTGTCCTATCTCTCGTGATGCCGCAACACCACTTGGAGCACACGCGCTCGCTTGAGGCCGATGCCTCTACAACTCCGCTCAATGAAATAAGTTGATCACACTTGATCACAAAAGGCTCACTTCGCACAATCCTATAACCAATATGAAAGAGATGATACTTGGGATTGTGAAGTACAAAAGACTAGAGAGAAGTAGAGAGGTTTGCTTCAAGAAAGTGTTGGAAACTTTTGGCTTAGAGAGAAAATCTTTTTCTAAAATGAAAGGCTTTTGAAAACTTGTAAATCTTATATGTAAATCTTATCTCTTGTTTGTAAAATAGTCTCACTATTTATAGGGGATGAAAAACAGCCTACACAGCTCAATAGAGTCGTTGGGGTGAAACCCAACAAAATCTGTCCAGAAAAATAGAGCTGTTGGAGTCTGTCAGACTTTCTGATAGCTACCGGTCGACCGGGCCGGCCGACCGCCAACGGTCATAAATCCGACCGTTGGGGGAAACGGTCGGCCGACTCGGGCGACCGCAGCTCTGCCTGAGAGTGGAACTCTCTTACGGTCGGCCGATCCGTTGACCGGAATAAACAGAGAGCACTGACATTGATCCCGGTCGATTGGGCGATCGGCCGACGTGCACACATGCACAGCCGTGCACGTCGGTCGACTGGGTCGGTCGACCGGACTCTGTCAGGTCTATTTTCCAGAGTCTACTAAAGGGAAAGGAAATTTTGGTTAAAACATTTTTGGGTAAGGATTCCTAAAACAAGGTTCTAGGTCTTATAAAACTTAGAGTGTGATCATAGATCATCACTCAAACATGTTAGGACAACATTTGATAAAAATCCTTTTTGATAAAATGAAAAATGATTTTTCTAAAAACTGATTTTTCCAAACATGATTTTTCTAAAAACTAAGTTAGAAAAATTGTTTTGAAGCCATGAAGCAATACTAAGTGTGTGTGAGTGACAATCCTAAATATTCTACCTCTATCATCTAGGTTTTGACAAAATCATCTAAAAATAAAACTATAAAGAAAATTTACAACTCTTGTGTTCTTCTTCTTTGTATGATCCGGGAGCGCTTCTATTGTGCTAGGCTCGGGGATTCAAATCCTTTGCGGCGTCTAAAAGCGTGAGTCTTGAGTTGGAGCTGTCAAATCAACTATTATTTTTACCTGAAACTTATATAAACAAAATTGTTAAAAACATAACTAAATATGTTTTGTTATCATCAAAATGTCAGGCTAATGCCTTTGGGCCAACAATCTCCCCCTTTTTGATGATGACAAAATATATATAGTTATCACAAATATTTTGGGTGGAGACTTCAAGTGAAGCTCCCCCTCAACACATGCATATATCAAAGAGATACTCAGGCATAAATAAAAGGCACATATAGTATATGGAAATGAAACACATGCCAATCAACCATGCATAAATACACATATGCAATAGATATCCAAAATAAAATGGATGCCATAAAAAGTAACTCATGTCCATACAAAACATATAACCATAAAACAAACACATGTCCACACAATACATGTCCATAATAAAACAAAATACTACAACCCAAAATACACAAAATACAAAATAAAGTACTACAGCCCAGAGAGTCTCACAAAATAAAGTACTACAGCCCAGAGAGTCTCATAAATATCTCTCCCCCTTTTTGACATCATCAATAAAGGGAAAATCACTCCTCATCGTCAGAATCGTCCTCCTCAGACGAGTCGTCCTCATCTCCTGCAGCAACCTCCTCATCTCCATCAAGATCATCATCATCATCCTCATCATCCTCCTCCTCAGGATCAATCGCAGCAACAGCAGGCTGTGATGCTGGAGGAGCAGTAGGAGGCCTGGCCGGAAATGGAGGGCCAGAGGAAGGAAGCAGTCGGGCATACGCCGTAGGATCTGGGGCTCGCATATCATACTTCACGTAGAGTGCGCCAAATTGCGAATCCATGTAACGCATGGAATCAGCAAAGTAGCACATGTCGTTGCGAAGTCCTTGGAAGCGAGTGGCCATCTCCTCACGATGTGCCGCAATCTCCACAGAAATCTGGGTGTGGCGCTGCTGGATCTCAGCGAAAATCTGAGTATGATGCTCCTGTAACTGAGCTCGTAACTCAGAAGAAATGAAGGCCTAGAGATCAGAGGGAATAGATGACCCTGGAGCAGAAGAAGACCCTGGAATAGAAAAAGTAGGAGGAATGGGCGGCTGCTGGGGAGCAGGATGACGCATCCCAGCTTGCATCTTCTTCAGGAGAGAGCTGTTCAAGTTCACAGAGGGTTCTGTGGGTCTCAGAGAGGATAGGTCAAAATCAAGTTGCCTCAGAAGATAGGAGATAATCATCCCATAAGGCAAGTGCCTAGTGGGGACATGAACATGATCTGAGGTCATGTGGGAAATGATGAACCGGGGGATGTTAATCTTGATGCCTCGCAGAAGGCAATAGACAATCAATGAGACAGATCCCCTAGCGTGACTAAATTCTCCTGATTTGGGCAGGAGGTTGTAAAAGACAAACTTAGCGAGAACTTGAGCGGTGAGAGTGTAGTATCTCACTTCCTCATTTCTCACTAGACTGGGGTTGTCATCCCTGTGGAGCAAAGTTGACGCGGTGAGCGCAGACTCACCGGCCGGATACTCAAAATCCTGAAGGTCAAAAGAATAGACATCAACTCCCTCACAGGAGAGATGCAGAAGATCAGCAAACTCTTGGAGAGAGATGTCAATGTCTCTCCCAAGTACTCTAGACCTAACCCTGGTACCCTCATAAGACAAGTTGTGTAGAAATATGGAATGAGTGAGGTGTAAACAGGTTCCTTAATGGACATGAATTGATCAAGAGAATTGTTCCTCAAAATATGGGGTATATTCAGGTGTTCAAAATCTTGGAGAACCACACATCTACCAGAAATTATAGTTTTCTCCGAAAGAAGAATATAGCGATGTTCTGCTTGGGAGGAAACAGAAGGAGGTTTGGATTTGCTAGAGGAAGAAGGGGCTACGGATTTACCCTTCTCAGATCTAGATCTCTTAGGCATTATTAGGTTAAAAATTAGATCTAGGTTAAAATTCAAGAAATAGACAAGGTAAAGGCTTGATCTAAGTTAGATGAAGATAGGATCTAGATAGATAACAAGATTAGATGCAAGATCAAAGGAAAAAACGATTTTTACCTTGAAGGATTGAAGATCAAGAAGCCAAAATCGAAATTTCTTGAAAATACACGTAGATCAGGGCCTGAGACTGAAGATCCAGGAAATTTTTAGAAGTTTTAGGGTTGGATTTGAGTTGGGATGAGATGGATTAGGGTGTTAGGGTTTTTGAGAGAGGAAATGTGAGGGGTCGGCGGAGGTGAGAGAGTGAAAATGAGATAAAGGGCTTTAAATAGTGATGGGTAAAAAGCAGTTTCCCGTCGCCCGGTCGACCGGTCCGGTCGACCGAAAATACCCGAGAGCACTGACAGATTAGTCGGTCGACCGCTCCGGTCGGCCGTCCACAGAGAAAAAATAAAAATTTCTCCAGGCAAGGTCGGTCGACCGCTCCGGTCGGCCGGTCTTACCCAAAAACTGACAGCAGCAAAACCAGTTAAAAAATATTTATCTTATACTTTTCAATTAACAGTAAAGGTATATTTTCATCAAAAAGTTTTTAAACAAAAATTTTTAAACATATTGGACATAAAAAAAACAACAAAACTTTATACCTATTTTATTATCTATTTTATTTATAAATAAAGCCAAATTTTAGAGATGTTGAAGCCGAATACCCGGTGAAGGGTTCTGTACTTCTCCTCGAGATTCCTCTAGATATGAGTTGAGGTGCGCAATTGCCATCTCTATGTATTTGCTTTAAAAGTGTTTTAAATATTCTTTTAGTTTTGACAAAAACTCATATATTGAAATCTAAACATGTGGACATACAAGATTATATGTTAAAAATAAAACAAAACATACATATAAGCATGATGGAAGTGCAAGTTTACTCTAACATATATCAATACAACAACATGGTAAACTAGCAATCCTATGCATATACATATATAAATAAAATAAAACTTTTATGTGGAGAAAATACCAAAACCAAGGGCTTTCTCCAAAATAGGTGCCTCTATGATAGCGATGCAAGCGACGATATGTTCGTTAGGCATTGTTGCATCCACCACCTGGGCACCGTCTCCCCCTACATCTTGGAGGTAGAAGACCCACCTGTATCAACTAAATTGGGTGTGTCTTTTGGTACCCATATCTTTTTGGGTCCTTTAGGGTTAGTACCGGGGCGAACCCAAACATGTTTATTTGTCATGTTAAGCTTAGCAAAACAAAATTTTTCGAAATGGCCTTTGCGGCCACAATGAGTGCAAACATAAATCCTACCACTACCATACATGAAAGCATGTTTGTGAGTGTGTGCATGTTTCCGTGCATGTTGATGGTGAGTGTGTTTCCCTTGGGTTATTCCTTTGGGAAACCTAGAAGCAAATTTATTTAAATCAAATGCACATTTTTTAAATGTTGAGTCCAAAACATCAACTCGCTTTTGGATCTCAATAAATTCATTTTTGTTACAAGATTAATGGGGCTTTTCCTTTAGAAGATATTTTATAATTTTCAAAGTCCTTTTTCATCTTTACAAAAGAGTTTTCTAAGTTATTTTTCTCTTTTAAAACAAGATCAAATTTATTTTTCAAAGATTCATTTTCCCTTTTTAATTTCTTATTTTGAGATTGTGAAATCTCATACCTATGTTGTAATTCTTTAAAAAATTGTGCTAGTTCATCCATAGTCAATTCATCATCTTCTATGGAGTTATCAAGAATTACCTTAGTTGCATCCTCCCCATGTGCCATGAAGCACATGTGTGCGGCGTCGTTCTCCTCTTCGGATTCCGACTCCGTATCATCCCAAGTGGCCACCATTGCTTTCTTCTTCTTTGGCCCATTCTTGGATGTTGTGGCATGGAAAGCGGGGCAATCGGCAATGAGGTGTCCGATCTTCTTGCAATGAAGTAAGGACCCGGCTCCTCTCTTTTTCTTTCAAATCTTCCTTGAGGTTTCCCTCTTCGGAAGTTGCTTTGTCTCCCCTTCTTGTAAAACATTTTGCCCACCTTCCGGATGAGCATGGCAAAGTCCTCATCGTAGTCTTCCGAAGAGTCCTCCTCGTCATGGTTGGATGGAGTGGCTTTGAAAGCGAGGGCTTTTTCTTTGGCGCCTCCCTTTCTTCTCTAACTTTCATCTCCATCTCATGCGTTTTGAGATTTCCGATGAAGCCGGAGAAGTCCATCTCCTCCCGATCGTTGAGCTCCTTGAGGGTGGTTGCCTTGACTTCCCAAGCTTTGGGAAGAGCTCTAATGATCTTCCGGATCTTTTAGTGATTATCGATCGTATCACCTAAAGAAGATAATGCATTAGTTATCTTGGTGAAACGAGTGAGCATATCATCAATACTTTCATTTTCAAGCATGTAAAAATTCTCATATTGAGAACAAAGCAAGTCAATCTTAGATCTCTTGACTTGGGACGTTCCCTCATGAGTAACAATAAAAAATTCCACACTTCAAATGCAGATTTACAGTTAATGATGCGTGAAAGGTCATCTTTATTAAGGGCTTGAGTTAAAGCATATTGAGCCCTAGCATTGGCCTCATAGTCCTTGGTGGTGTCCTCGGACCATGTTCTCTCATCGGTGAGAGGTTCTACAAAATCTTTGGTTATGGCCCTAGCTACTCTAACTCCTAGGGACTTAAGAAATAAGTTCATCTTGACCTTCTGTAACGCCCCGATCCTGCGGGTACGGAGACGTTACTGCAACGTATATACGCAGGTCAGAAATACCCTCACGTATATACGCTAAGCATCAGTACAGGCAAGAATCAGAGTACGGAAGCAAGTGGTGCATTATACATTCCAACACATGAGTACAATTACAAAGTTATCACCAGAGGTGATCCAATATTACATGAATATTACATCACTGACATGCGCAATTGCGAGAATACAAAGAGGTGTACAAGTATGAACAGTACAATAGGTGGCTCAGAGTTACAATAAGAAAACTCTAGAGCTGAACAAGGGGGCCTGGAAGGATGGGGCTCTGAACGGTCTGCTGGAGATCCACGCTACTACTGCGCCACTCTGATCAGCAACAGGGAGAATCCACGCGCTTCAAGCTCTAAGACCTGGACATGAGGATCCAGAGGAGTCAGAACTCCCCAGGCGAGTGGTGAGGCAAAAGCCAGATGGCGTGCAAGGATAAGCACATGTATATCGATAAAACCGAAGTCATAAATAAGCATTGAAAACCGTGTCGTGAGTACCAGCATACAGGAACAAGAGGGATATAGTAGGTGACTGCCAGTAGAGAATACACATGGTATAGTAAGATAAGAGCAGGTAAAGAGATGAGAAGTAGAGTAGATAGGACAATACCAGATATCTCCTAAACTAACATAAAACCGATAAAAACCGATAAAACCGAATAAAGCCGATTACAAGCAAAACCGATCGTACAAGCTTAGGTCACGGCTCCATGAGACTAGTACATCGAAGGAATAATCCAAACAAGGAAACCCTCATCTATATACCTTTATCACATGTCACCGTAATCCAAGCGCATACAACCCGGATTACAAAACAACACAACAGTTTCATATTAGCATATTATTATAATTGAGGCCGTCTAAGTTGTAGGTTTTAGTATGTGTCCCATTCCACATATTTCCACTTACAACTTATATAGCAAGTTATTCGGAAACTGATAAAGTTCGATGAATCATGTTTCAGATGGGCCCCGTACATGCCCGGGACAACGGTCCAGGAGTATCCGGTGCTTAGCCGGAACGTACCGCTAGGTACCGGGACTTATGGACGCCCGAAAGGAATAGAGTATCGCAGATCCCATAGAAATAGGCCTAGGGCGTGTGCATACTCGGCAGGAATAATCAGGAGTAGGGGTGCCAGCACACCTCACGGAATCCCTGGTGGCCGCCAGGTGATCCCTCAAGTATGTGGCCACGCGTGACTCGATAAGACCACCATAAACATGATTAATCAGGGCCCATCAGTTTCCCCCAAACTGGGTGCAAGTTGTCTTATAATAATTTATCATGTAATTATCAATTTACGGGAATAACAGGAGCAGGACATAATCAGAAATTCAGGAGTACAGGTCACTGTATATAATATAGGATAACAGGTCACTGTATATAATACAGGATAACAAGACAGGATTCCCGTAAATGTGATAATCACAGGTCAAGTATTAATATAACAGGAGTACATAACAGGTATAACAGGAGCCATAACAAGCATAACAGGAGTTTATAATAAGAGATCAGTGTCAAGTAGTAGCATGTCTGGTGTCAGGTGATAACACATTAGTTGTAAGGTGATACAAACAGGAGTTAAATAGTAGCATGTAAATGACATGTATGAAGTAATGGCATGTCAATGAAGTAATGGCATGTCAAGTGTTAACATATCAGGTAAATACATGGCATGATGATAGAGTAGTAGCTGAGCACAACCAAGCGGAGCTGAGCAAGCTGGAGGCACAGACAACCAACAGTATTTAACACTGGAGCGTCTGGCAAGGTTACCGGGACAACTCGGCTTAAAGTACGAGTAAGAAATCCGACAGCATCCCGCCTAGACGAATCTAGTGGTAAAGTGCTGAGCGCTGATCATGATAACTAGGCGGAGCTGAGAGACCTGACGGTCCCAATCACTTCCTTTCGAGATAGTGAGAGACCGGAGGCTGAAGGGCTGAGAGACCTGACGGTCCCAATCACTTCCCTTTCGAGATAGTGAGAGACCGGAGGCTGAAGAACGGAGAGACCTGACGGTCCCAATCACTTCCCTTTCGAGATAGTGAGAGACCGGAGGCTGAAGGCTGAGGGATCAAGAACGCTCGGGGTTTAAGCGCACTCTCGGTGGCTACCAGCCATCCCAGGAGTGGGCAGAAACCCAGAGTTCAACGACCACGAAGGGTCGGCCATGCATAGTATAAAGCAGTAAAATACATATAAACATGGAATAAAATACATGTCGACCCGACAAGGCGGGGAAACCCAAATGGAGGCGAGGACACTCGCCTAAATCTCTGGAATAGCTGAAAACTCTGAAATCCATGGAACTCGCGTACGCGCCATAAATATAATAAGTGAAGAGGAGAGAGAAAGAGTTAGAGAGAGAAAGAGAGAGGAAAACTAGAGAGAGAAGTATATGGAAGGAGAGAGTTCACAAGGAGACGCGGGGTCGCAGACGCGGGAGTCACAGACGCGGGAATCACGTCGCAAAGGTGCCACAAACGCGGGGTTCGAGACCCGTGTTCAAGTCAGGACACGAGAAGAACGCGGACGCGGTCATGGGTTCCGCGTCGCGTTAGCATGAGAAGAACACAGACGCGGGCATTAGCTCTGCGTCGTGCAGACATGAAAGGGAACAGACGCGGGCATGGACTCCGCGTTGCGTCGGTACAAGAACGCGAAGGCCGCGTTTAAACAGATGCCAAGAACGCGAAGATTCGCATTAAGGCGTTGCCTGGACGCGGGGGTGAGATCCGCGTCAGCAATATACAGAGAGGAGGAGGGAGAGAGAAAGGAAAGGTGCTTGCTTTGGTGGTGCTGTTATTTGGTGGAGGAGTTGGATTTTGATGGAGTAATGAAAAAGAAGGTGAAGGAAGTGATGTTTGGAGGTTGAAGTAGTGGAGATGGAGGTGGTGTTGTGATGGTGAAAGTGATGGTAGAAGTGAAGATGGTGGAAAATAGTAGAGGTGATGGTGATGTTAGTTGTTGTCGTTGTGATCGTCACCGTAATGATTACCGGAATAATCGCGAACGATTACCGGAATAATCATCGGAGATATTACCGACGAAGAAGAGCTCGGCCCCAATCCAAAGGAGGTGGCCGGCTCTTGATGTGGTGATGGGGTGGTGGTTTTGTGGAGGGTTTTGATGGTGGTGGTATTTTTGGAGAAGGTAAAGGAGAAGGTGGAGGCTTTGGTTGAGTTGTTGGAGTTTGTGGTGGTTTACATGGAGATGGAGGAGAAACAAGATGAAGGTAAGGAGTTGGAGAAGTTGTAGTGGTTGTTGTTGTGGTGGAGATGAAGGAGGAGTTGGTGGTGGTTAAGGTGTTGGTGAAGAGAAAATGAAGTGGAAAGGAGAAGGAAAGGTTTATATAGGATTTGGAATTGTGAAGGAGATGTAAAAAGTGTTTAGAGAGGGGATTTTTTGTAAAATGGAGGGGTTAGGTGGCTCTTTGGCCGGTCATGGTGATGGGAGAGGAGTTTGAGATATTTTGGAGAAGATATTTTTGGTGGAGGTGATATTTTTGGAGGAAAGATGTAGAAGATAATGGAAGAATGGAGAAGTTTGGAGAATTTGGTGGAAAGAAAAGGAAGGAAAGAAAATGGAAAAATGAAAAGAAAATGAAAAAAGGAAGATATTTTCTTAGAAGAAAAAGGAAAAATAATTAGAGTGGCGGATTCCCGGGATTCGGTTACTCATGCGGAAAACTTTCGGAAAAAATACCGGAATCGTCCGAAAATCAAGTATCTCGGAACGACCCGCAAATATTCTCAAAAATCAATAATATTATTCTAAGAATCATGGTGAAATCCATTTCAAGAAATTCTTTATAGTTTTTAAATTAAAAATCCTGAATTCGGCCGCCAATATCGGTCGACACCAAATCTGGCAGAAATCTGATAAATTCTGAAAATTCCCAAAAAATGAATTAAGATAGTAAATATTATTCTAAGCAAATATGGGAAAGCGGTTTCTTAAAATTTGAATCCATTTGTAAATTAAAAATTCAGGAATCGGTCAGCGGTGCTGGTCGACACAGGTTTTGAAGATGTTCCATTTAATTCAGGAAAATTCCAGAAATTATAGAAAATCTAAATATTGGAAAATGATGTTTGAAACTGAAATCGGTCAAATCTGAATATCGGAAAGACCAAATTGAGTAAGACACTAGGATCGGGTTCCTGGTTCAAAGAAGAGCAGACTCTGAGTCCACGAATCCGGATCTAAGACAAAACGATCATATAAATAATTCATAATACAAAATAAATACAAGAAGTAAATCGAAAAATACGATCAGAAAATACGAATACGCAACTAGGTACGTATTCTGGGAGCGGGGTGTTACATTCCATCCACCTTACAAAAAATTGCGTGCTCGCAATTTCGATAAGGGGTAAAATGAACACAAAGGGGACATGGGTGGAAATTATACCAATTAAGATATGAAGCACTATAGGTAGGGCTCTCAAGTTGACTAAACAGTAATCAGAATATAGATATCTTCTGCACCTCTGGCTGTATAAGTTTTTGAACGGTACCAAATAATACTGATCTGATGTCGTTACTTTGCAATAGAGTTCCAGTTGTACTGCATACTTTATAGCCCTCCGAGCATAAGCCAGAATATTAAAGATAAAGGAAACCCTGATAGTCCTGAGCATAATAAAGAAGACCGATAATACCAGGCATCAATCACTCTGAAAGATATAGCCGAGAATGTAGAATATCCGTAGAGAATTTCGACTACTGACTTCTGAAAGATAACCCGATTGTGGATCAATCCTGAGACTACCCGAGCACCATAGAGTCAGCCGAAGAGATCATATAATAGCTTTCTTCAGAACCAGCCACTACCTCTGTAGTCTACTCATATCTTAAGTTGGTATAAGGCTTCGAAAAAACCAAAACAGGGGAAAGATGGAAGGGATTAGGAATCAAAGGAAAGATGATCAAGAATAAATAGATAACTCTATACTTGTAGTTGGACTGTATAACCGGACTCATGCATTCCAGTTGCAAATTTCTTTACCATTAATTTGCCGTCTGGACGTACTGAGGATGTAGAACCTGGCTCTGATACCATCCTGAACGCCCCGGTCCTGCGGGTACGGAGACGTTACTGCAACGTATATACGCAGGTCAGAAATACCCTCACGTATATACGCTAAGCATCAGTACAGGCAAGAATCAGAGTACGGAAGCAAGTGGTGCATTATACATTCCAACACATGAGTACAATTACAAAGTTATCACCAGAGGTGATCCAATATTACATGAATATTACATCACTGACATGCGCAATTGCGAGAATACAAAGAGGTGTACAAGTATGAACAGTACAATAGGTGGCTCAGAGTTACAATAAGAAAACTCTAGAGCTGAACAAGGGGGCCTGGAAGGATGGGGCTCTGAACGGTCTGCTGGAGATCCACGCTACCACTGCGCCACTCTGATCAGCAACAGGGAGAATCCATGCGCTTCAAGCTCTAAGACCTGGACATGAGGATCCAGAGGAGTCAGAACTCCCCAGGCGAGTGGTGAGGCAAAAGCCAGATGGCGTGCAAGGATAATCACATGTGTATCGATAAAACCGAAGTCATAAATAAGCATTGAAAACCGTGTCGTGAGTACCAGCATACAGGAACAAGAGGGATATAGTAGGTGACTGCCAGTAGAGAATACACATGGTATAGTAAGATAAGAGCAGGTAAAGAGATGAGAAGTAGAGTAGATAGGACAATACCAGATATCTCCTAAACTAACATAAAACCGATAAAACCGATAAAACCGAATAAAGCCGATTACAAGCAAAACCGATCGTACAAGCTTAGGTCACGGCTCCATGAGACTAGTACATCGAAGGAATAATCCAAACAAGGAAACCCTCATCTATATACCTTTATCACATGTCACCGTAATCCAAGCGCATACAACCCGGATTACAAAACAACACAACAGTTTCATATTAGCATATTATTATAATTGGGGCCGTCTAAGTTGTAGGTTTTAGTATGTGTCCCATTCCACATATTTCCACTTACAACTTATATAGCAAGTTATTCGGAAACTGATAAAGTTCGATGAATCATGTTTCAGATGGGCCCCGTACATGCCCGGGACAACGGTCCAGGAGTATCCGGTGCTTAGCCGGAACGTACCGCTAGGTACAAGGATTTATGGACGCCCGAACAGGAATAGAGTATCGCAGATCCCATAGAAATAGGCCTAGGGCGTGTGCATACTCGGCAGGAATAATCAGGAGTAGGGGTGCCAGCACACCCCACGGAATCCCTGGTGGCCGCCAGGTGATCCCTCAAGTATGTGGCCACGCGTGACTCGATAAGACCACCATAAACATGATTAATCAGGGCCCATCAGTTTTCCCCAAACTGGGTGCAAGTTGTCTTATAATAATTTATCATGTAATTATTAATTTACGGGAATAACAGGAGCATGACATGATCAGGAATTCAGGAGTACAGGTCACTGTATATAATACAGGATAACAAGACAGGATTCCCGTAAATGTGATAATCACAGGTCAAGTATTAATATAACAGGAGTATATAACAGGCATAACAGGATCCATAACAAGCATACCGGGAGTTCATAACAAGAGATCAGTGTCAAGTAGTAGCATGTCTGGTGTCAGGTGATAACACATTAGTTGTCAGGTGATACAAACAGGAGTTAAATAGTAGCATGTAAATGACATGTATGAAGTAATGGCATATCAATGAAGTAATGGCATGTCAAGTGTTAACATATCAGGTAAATACATGGCATGATGATAGAGTAGTAGCTGAGCACAACCAAGCGGAGCTGAGCAAGCTGGAGGCACAGACAGCCAACAGTATTTAACACTGGAGCGTCTGGCAAGGTTACCGGGACAACTCGGCTTAAAGTGCGAGTAAGAAATCCGGCAGCAGCATCCCGTCTAGACGAATCTAGTGGTAAAGTGCTGAGCGTTGATCATGATAACTAGGCGGAGCTGAGAGACCTGACGGTCCCAATCACTTCCTTTCGAGATAGTGAGAGACCGGAGGCTGAAGGGCTGAGAGACCTGACGGTCCCAATCACTTCCCTTTCGAGATAGTGAGAGACCGGAGGCTGAAGAACAGAGAGACCTGACGGTCCCAATCACTTCCCTTTCGAGGTAGTGAGAGACCGGAGGCTGAAGGCTGAGGGATCAAGAACGCTCGGGGTTTAAGCGCACTCTCGGTGGCTACCAACCATCCCAGGAGTGGGCAGAAACCCAGAGTTCAACGACCACGAAGGGTCGGCCACGCATAGTATAAAGCAGTAAAATACATATAAACATGGAATAAAATACATGTCGACCCGACAAGGCGGGGAAACCAAATGGAGGCGAGGACACTCGCCTAAATCTCTAGAATAGCTGAAAACTCTGAAATCCATGGAACTCGCGTACGCGCCATAAATATAATAAGTGAAGAGGAGAGAGAAAGAGTTAGAGAGAGAAAGAGAGAGGAAAACTAGAGAGAAGTATATGGAAGGAGAGAGTGCACAAGGAGACGCGGGTTTTGAGAGTGAGACGCGGGAATCGCAGACGCGGGAGTCACAGACGCGGGAATCGCGTCGCAAAGGTGCCACAAACGCGGGGTTCGAGACCCGCGTTCAAGTCAGGACACGAGAAGAACGCGGACGCGGTCATGGGTTCCGCGTCGCGTTAGCATGAGAAGAACACAGACGCGGGCATTAGCTCCGCGTCGTGCAGACATGAAAGGGACACAGACGCGGGCATGGACTCCGCGTTGCGTCGGTACAAGAACGCGAAGGCCGCGTTTAGACAGATGCCAAGAACGCGAAGATTCGCGTTAAGGCGTTGCCTGGACGCGGGGGTGAGATCCGCGTCAGCAATATACAGAGAGGAGGAGGGAGAGAGAAAGGGAAAGGTGCTTGCTTTGGTGGTGCTGTTATTTGGTGGAGGAGTTGGATTTTGATGGAGTAATGAAAAAGAAGGTGAAGAAGTGATGTTTGGAGGTTGAAGTAGTGAGGTGGTGTTGTGATGGTGAAAGTGATGGTGGAAGTGAAGATGGTGGTGAAAAATAGTAGAGGTGATGTGATGTTAGTTGTTGTCGTTGTAATCGTCACTGTAATGATTACCGGAATAATCGCGAACGATTACCGGAATAATCATCGGAGATATTACCGACGAAGAAGAGCTCGGCCCCAATCCAAAGGAGGTGGCCGGCTCTTGATGTGGTGATGGGGTGGTGGTTTTGTGGAGGGTTTTGATGGTGGTGGTATTTTTGGAGAAGGTAAAGGAGAAGGTGGAGGCTTTGGTGGAGTTGTTGGAGTTTGTGGTGGTTTACATGGAGATGGAGGAGGAAGAAGATGAAGGTAAGGAGTTGGAGAAGTTGTAGTGGTTGTTGTTGTGGTGGAGATGAAGGAGGAGTTGGTGGTGGTTAAGGTGTTGGTGAAAAGAAAATGAAGTGGAAAGGAGAAGGAAAGGTTTATATAGGATTTGGAATTGTGAAGGAGATGTAAAAAGTGTTTAGAGAGGGGGTTTTTGTAAAATGGAGGGGTTAGGTGGCTCTTTGGCCGGTCATGGTGATGGGAGAGGAGTTTGAGATATTTTGGAGAAGATATTTTTGGTGGAGGAGATATTTTTGGAGGAAAGATATAGAAGATAATGGAAGAATGGAGAAGTTTGGAGAATTTGGTGAAAGAAAAGGAAGGAAAGAAAATGGAAAAAGGAAAAAAAAATGAAAAAAGGAAGATATTTTCTTGAAAGAAAAAGGAAAAATAATTAGAGTGGCGGATTCCCGGGATTCTGTTACGGATGCGGAAAACTTTCGGAAAAAATACCGGAATCGTCCGAAAATCAAGTATCTCGGAACGACCCGCAAAAATTCTCAAAAATCAAGAATATTATTCTAAGAATCATGGTGAAATCCATTTCAAGAAATTCTTTATAGTTTTTAAATTAAAAATCTTGGAATCGGCCGCCAATATCGGTCGACACCAAATCTGGCAGAAATCTGATAAATTCTGAAAATTCCCAAAAAATGAATTAATATAGTAAATATTATTCTAAGCAAATATGGGAAAGCGGTTTCTCAAAATTTGACTCTATTTGTAAATTAAAAATCCAGGAATCGGTCAGCGGTGCTGGTCGACACCGGTTTTGAAGATGTTCCATTTAATTCAGGAAAATTTTAGAAAATTATAGAAAATCTAAAATATTGGAAAATGATGTTTGAAACTGAAATCGGTCAAATCTGAATACCGGAAAGACCAAATTGAGTAAGACACTAGGATCGGGTCCCTGGTTCAGAGAAGAGCAGACTCTAAGTCCACGAATCCGGATCCAAGACAAAACGACCATATAAATAATTCATAATACAAAATAAATACAAGAAGTAAATCGAAAAATACGATCAGAAAATATGAATACGCAACTAAGTACGTATTCTGGGAGCGGGGTGTTACACCTTCCAAATGGGGAAGTTCAAGCCATCAAATTTGGGTGGGGACTTGATGCTAGAAAAGTCAAGGGATGCCATGAATACAAAGGTATAATGCACAAACAAATAAATGCACAAAAATATAGCCAAATACAAGGATCTCCCTAAGGTGGTTAAACCAAGTGTAAGGGTTTGGCTCTGATACCAATTGAAATCACCTAGGGGGGTGAATAGGTGATGGCTATATAAAATGACAATTATGCGAATTTAAAACTATTTAAAATGATGAACACAAATAAACTACTTGCAAGTAAGTGAACAATATAAAAGAGCAAGTAAAAGAGATAGAGTTTAGAGAAATTTGATCAAACACAAGGAATTTTTCCGAGGTTCGAGCCACGCTCTACGTCCCTGCCTTCACACTTGAAGGATTTCCACTATTGGTGATCCCACTGGATCGTCAATACAAGGACACACTTGTCCTATCTCTCGTGATGCCGCAACACCACTTGGAGCACACACGCTCGCTTGAGGCCGATGCCTCTACAACTTCGCTCAATGAAATAAGTTGATCACACTTGATCACAAAAGGCTCACTTCGCACAATCTTATAACCAATATGAAAGAGATGATACTTGGGATTGTGAAGTGCAAAAGACTAGAGAGAAGTAGAGAGGTTTGCTTCAAGAAAGTGTTGGAAACTTTTGGCTTAGAGAGAAAATCTTTTTCTAAAATGAAAGGCTTTTGAAAACTTGTAAATCTTATATGTAAATCTTATCTCTTGTTTGTAAAATAGTCCCACTATTTATAGGGGATGGAAAACAGCCTACACAGCTCAATAGAGTCGTTGGGGTGAAATCCAACAAAATCTGTCCAGAAAAATAGAGCTATTGGAGTCTGTCAGACTTTCTGACAGCTACCGGTCGACCGCCAACGATCATAAATCCGACCGTTGGGGGAAACGGTCGGCCGACTCGGGCGACCGCAGCTCTGCCTGAGAGTGAAACTCTCTTACAGTCAGCCGATCCGGTCGACCGGAATAAACAGAGAGCACTGACATTGATCCCGGTCGACCGGGCGGTCGGCCGACGTGCACACATGCACAGCCGAGCACGTCGGTCGACTGGGTCGGTCGACCGGACTCTGTCAGGTCTGTTTTTCTGAGTCTGCTAAAGAGAAAGGAAATTTGGTTAAAACATTTTTGGGTAAGGATTCCTAAAACAAGGTTCTAGGTCTTATAAAACTTAGAGTGTGATCATAGATCATCCATCAAACATGTTAGGACAACATTTGATAAAAATCCTTTTTGATAAAATGAAAAATGATTTTTCTAAAAACTGATTTTTCCAAACATGGTTTTTCTAAAAACTAAGTTAGAAAAATTGTTTTGAAGCCATGAAGCAATACTAAGTGTGTGTGAGTGACAATCCTAAATATTCTACCTCTATCATCTAGGTTTTGACAAAATCATCTAAAAATAAAAACTATAAAGAAAATTTACAACTCTTGTGTTCTTCTTCTTTGTATGATCTGGGAGCGCTTCTATTGTGCTAGGCTCGGGGATTCAAATCCTTTGCGGCGTCCAAAAGCGTGAGTCTTGAGTTGGAGCTGTCAAATCAACTATTATTTTTACCTGAAACTTATATAAACAAAATTGTTAAAAACATAACTAAATATGTTTTGTTATCATCAAAATGTCGGGCTAATGGCCTTTGGGCCAACAATCCCATGAATCGGTCTTCGAATCGCCATGGTATCGGGTCCACTTCGAACACAAATCCTAGTATGTCGGCTTGCGTGCTCTGTCGTGGTGGAGAGAAGGCATGCAGGTGGGTGCTGGTGGGGGCATGGAATTGCCGTGGGGGTTCTCACGATGAGCTGCAAGGTAGGGGTGGCTGTGTTGTGGGAGGAGAAGGAGAGATTAGGTTAATCATTAGGGTTGGGTTAGCATATAGGATAAGAGATGATTATATAGGGTGTTATATTCGGTTTGGGTTTGTAATGGGTATGGGTATATGATAACGGGTATTAGGATATTGGTGTAAGAGCTAATGGGTAAAGGGTATAGGTAGAAACATGAATAAAGAAGGAAAAAGAGAACCAACACAACATTTACAATAACAATGATAATTAATAAATATTAGATATTAATAACAATTATAATTAGTAATGTTAATAGTAATTAGTAGCACTAATAATTAAAATAATTATAATGATAATAATGGTAACAAGAATTACTACAACAGTTAACAATAATGATAAATAATAATAATAAATAACCATATAATAATAGTAATAAATAATAATTAAAATGCTAATGACAATACACTATTTATAATAATTGTCAATAATAATAGCCATACATAATAATAGTTCCAATTACAATAACAATAAAAACAACAACAATAGCACTAATAATAATAAAATAAATAATAATCATAAGGAAATAATAATAGAATTAACTACTACTAATAATAATAATAGTAATTAGTAATAGAAATGTTAATGAATAATAATGGTAAATATAAAGCCAAATTACCATTTACTATCTTAAAATAATTTTGCATATTTAATAATAATAATAATAATAACTATAAATTAAGTTAACAAATATAATAAAATAATCAGTAAAACAAAATAAATACTTAAAAAATAAAAATATAATATTACTAATTAGGGATATTACATTCTACCCACCTTATAAAAATTTTGTCCTCGAAATTTCAATAGGGCAGAGAATGGTAAAAATAATCAAAATCAAGAAAGAAAATAAAGCTTCCACATCGTCTCTCTGCACACCTTAAATCCACAACGCTTCCGCTACGCTACTCTGACTTCTTCTGTCGGCTTCAAAATGGAGTGATCAGTTTCAAGAGACAAATCAGGGAAAAAATATTAGAAAGAAGGATAGAATCAAGATGGAATTCAGATCACTGTAAAGCAAGTGTTGGAATCATAGATATCAAAAGATCAAGTATGAAGTTCCAAAGGGAGGGCGGTCAATTCCAAGTGGACTCAATATCATAATATAGATAATATATGTATATTGCAGTATAACTATAGCTTGTTTCAAGTTACCAGTAAGATCTGGGTCTTCTTGCGAAAAGCGAAAGTTGAAAATCAATATCGCAAGTCAAAAACCAACACTCTGATACCAAAGAAAACCCTGTCACGCCCCGCTTCCCAAAATACGCTGAAGCGGAGACGCGACGAGAGTCGACGACGCTTATACGTAAGGAAAAATACCTCACGTATACATGCTAAGCCTTAAGTAATCCAAAACAAGCTATAATTCTAAACCATAATAAATCAATAATTACTGCAATATCATATATAAGCATCCACCCATGATATTATATGAAATAAGAAATGTAATAGAAGCCAAGTCTGATATAGATGAATTAAGTAATAATCGCAAGAATAAAAGAAGGCAAGAGAGATAAGAATGCCAGAATCAGGTAGAGAGAAACTCCAAACTCCTCGCAACATGCACGGGCTCATCGAACACCTGATCACTGAAGTAAAGCATATCCAATATGGACGTGCAAATTTAGGGTCGTCAGAAGCGACCTAATGAGTGTGTGCAAAGGGAAACTGCTCGTGCATATAAACAATATGTACATAATCACAAAACAAGTAAGAAACAATGTGATAATAGCAACATGTATAAATAGATAACCATCTAATAACATGATACATCTGTAAATAAAAGATAACTAAATAATCAATACCAAAAACATGCTATGAACAGGATATAACTCACATCACAGTAAAATAACTACTGATGTCAAAGATGTGTAACCTAGCATATGTCACTAGTCTGGCTGGTTATTATTAACCTAACGAATGTAGTACTTAGTGAAATCACCTAGAGGGGATGAATAGGTTATTATGCTAATCAATGCACTAATTTAAAAATGAGATGATGCAACGATCACTCAAAGCAAGATTAGAAGCCGAATACCCCGTGAAGGGCTCTGAACTCCTTCCTCGTGATTCCTCTAAATAAGAGTTTGAGGTACGCAATGCAATCTTGTTGTGAGAGTATAGATCAACAATGTAAGAATGAATGAATAGAAAATAAACAACACAAGTAAACCAATCGCAAACACAGAGATTTGTTTCGAGGTTCGAGCATCCAGCTCTACGTCCCCGACTTCACCCAGAAGGATTTCCGATCCACTAGAATTTCTACAAAGGATTACAACCACTAGGGAGTATCCAACTCCTCAATCACACTCCTCTAGTCCAGAGGTAGTGGAGCCACAAATATAATAATCACTTAGTGATCAAAAGACCACAAACTCTCTTTTGAAAAACTTTTCTTTATAAAACCCTAGAGAATAATATATAGGATTGAAGCTCAAGGTTTGTAAGTAAAAAATAAAATAAAGTAGAAGAGAGATTGATTCAAAAACTTCAGAGAAAAATTAGAGATTAGAGCACAAAAACTGAGAATAAAAACTTCTGTCAAGAATACTCAAACTTTGATTTCTTTGCAAATGTTGTTGTAATTCTCCTCAACCCCATCCACCCCTATTTATAGGATATAGGTAGGGATTAAAGGGTAAATATTTATTTTGACTAAACAGGAAGGATAAGACCCAAAACCAGCCTAAAATCACGTTTTAAGATAAAAATCACGTTTTAAAACATGTTTAAAAAACTAACCTTTGGCAGAAAAAGCACTCACGGTCGACCGGCCGGTCGACCGGTTTTCAAAAACTTTTGACCGTTGGCAGGCTCCAGTCGACCGCCCGGTCGATCGTCCCAAACAGAGAGTTGGGTGTAGTCAGTCGGTCGACCGTCCGATCGCCCGACATGGGGTCCGGTCGACCGCTCGGTCGACCAGATGACGTGCACACATGCATGCACCATGGGTCAGAACTGCGGTCGATCGTTCTGACCTGTTATAGAGTCGGTCGACCGTCCGGTCGACCGCAACAGGCCAAAATAGAAATTTTGAATAGAAATGTTTTGAAGATATGTTTGTTTTCAAAAATGATTTTTGTCAAGACTTTGTAAAATATAATAAACTGAGTTTGCAAATACTGAAATAGGTCTATTAAAGTATTTTACACAAGAGACAAAAATAATCTTTTGAAAACACGTGCAATTTTGTATGTGTGGGAAAATTGAGCTCAACACTATATACTATCCTTTAACAAACTAATAAAAATAAAACTATATAGGAAGGTGTCTCTGAACCGCGTTGCCGAGCTAGAGCCTCCTCTCCTATGAAAGAGTCCTCTTGTGCCATCAACCTTACAACATGCTTTTAGCACCATTAACTTTGTCACGCCCCGCTTCCCAAAATACGCTGGAGCAGAGACGCGACACGAGTCGGCGACGCATATACGCAAGGAAAATACCTCACGTATACGCGCTAAGCCTTAAGTAACCCGAAACAAGCTATAAATCTAAACTGTAATGAATCAGGAATACTGCAATACCACATATAAGCAACCACGCATGATATCATACGAATCAAGACTGGAATAACAACTGAACTGATATAACAAGAATCAGGAAATAATACGAAGGCTAGAAAGATAAGAGTACCAGAATAGAATTGGGAGAAGCTCCAGCTATTCGCGAAGCGTACAGTCTCATCGAATACCTGCACAATAGAAACAAACCGTCCAATATCTGAACGTACAAATCCAGGGTCGTCAGAAAGCGACCTGGTGAGTGTGTGTGTAAAGGGAAAGCTCGTGCATATAAACAATGTGCATAAAGTAATAACAAGAATAACTGCATATATCAGATAACTGAATAACATGATAAATAACTGAACTGAAGTATATCTGATAACAACATGAATATTGATATGAGACAACTATCACAAATGTAGACTAATAACTGATGTCAAGATGTGTAACCTAGCACATGTCACTAGTCTAGTTGGTTATTATTAACTAACTAATGTAGTACTTAGCTGTGTCCCATACCACAGCCGTTTTCCTACATATCAAACAATGTTATCGTTGTTGTAACTGCCTGCCAATGTAGTGCATGTGTTTTGGAAGAGTACCGTGCATGCCCGGTACCACGGTCTAACACCCCTGGCTCTGAACCAGGACAAGCCGCAAGGCTCTGACAACTGAAGACCACAGCCCCACACGAAAAGACAACTAGTGTGGCGCCGTAATCCGGGCATAGCCCTGACAAATGACAACTGAATAGGTAGCCAGTACTACCCTGGTTCCCCATGGTTGGAACCCACAACTCGGTACCATAATAAGTCCTTCCAAAATACACGACATGCATCATCAGGAAATTACCCCTGTTCCTCGGGTTATGGTGTCTTTTATTAATAAGCAATCAATGTGATTTAATATGTAATAGTAACTGATATCTCCAACAATTGCTGATGTCAATACTAGCTGATAATCTGACATCTGACAACTGATATCTGACAACTGTGATATCTGACAACTGTGATATCTGACAACTAATATCTGACATCTGAAATAGAATACTGGAGATATAGCCACTAACACAAAGGTGCCACTAACAACTGATAACTAATACAGATATCTACCAACTCCTATAAACTCTGAGCACGTCATATGATTACCGACAAATAATCTCACCAACTGATAAAGTGATGACTGCTATCTGATAACTCTGAAATACAAGATCACCGATATAGAATAAATCACTATCACAATAGCTCAATCTCTACTAACCGAAGTAATCAATAGCTAAACATGAAGCATATAGTATATCCTCGAGATCAACAAGTCAACTGATACTGAAATCATATCTAAATAGGAAACATCCTCAAACAACTGCAATTTAAAATAGTCTACTTATAAGTCAATACCAACAGCTCATCCATACTCAAATGATATAATCAGTACATCCAGGAACTCTTGCTTCTAATAATCCAAAACCAATATGATATCACATATCGAAGTCAAAGGTAAGATATCCACACATCTGGTCACAATCCAACAAATCAGTCACATCTAAATACTGATCTGAAAACACCTAGAGGGGGGGTGAATAGGCGTAATTGCTAATCTAACAATCTTTTTAAAACTAAGATGGATGAATGATGCAACGATCTCTCAAAACAACACTAAGAGCCGAATACCCTGTGAAGGGTTCTGAACTCCTTCCTCCTGATTCCCCTTGAATGGGTTAGAGGTGCGCAATGCAACCTTGTTGTATGAGAATTGATCGAACAAAGAATGAATAATATGCAATGATGAAATGCACACAATATAACACAAGTAAAGAAGATAAGATCTCAAGCAAGTAATTGAAAGAAATAGAGAGCAAGAACACAAAGCAATCGCAAACACAAGATATTTGTTTCGAGGTTCAAGCCACCACTCTACTCCCCGCCTTCACCTCCGTGAAGGGTTTCCACTATCCACCGAGGACGCTTACAAGGTCTACCAAAGACCGGAGCACCGAGCTCCACCGCTTACAAGAACCTCTACTGAAGAGGTGTCTCCACAAGATGAACAAAGAGTAACAAGTAGCCAAGTGATCTCTAAAAGGATCACAAACTCTTTACAAACACTTCTCTCTTTACAACTTCCTTATAGATTGAGTAGGAAATTTGGCTCTAAGAAGTGTAGTGAGAAAAACTCAGTTGTAGAATGATCTTTGCTAGAAAACACAACTGAAAACAAGCTCAAGAAAGATTGAAAATGGAGAGCTTAAAAACTTTTCTTCTCTTTGAAAACTTAGGTATTTTTCTTGGTAATTTTTCAAGAGACCATTCTCCTCTATTTATAGGGAGAAGAAGGGATTAAAACTTATTTATTTTAAGTTATTTGATCTGAAAAAGTTCTATAAAACCCAGAAAAAGTCTGCCAAAAAACAGTCCTAAAAACAGATTTTAGAATTGCACCAAAGAGGAAAGAGCCGTTGGGGCTCTGCAGGCCTGGCGGTCGACCGGTCCGGTCGGCCGTCCGCCCTGCTGGCAGTAGCCGTTGGGCTCGGGTCGACAGCTCGGGTCGACCGTCCTCTAAAATGAAACACAGTTTTCTGAGGGCGGTCGACCGGGCGGTCGACCCAGAAAAACCGAGAGCAAAACTGCTTTCAGTCGGTCGACCCGGCGGTCGGCCGACAGACATGCACAAGCCTGCACGTCCTGATACAAGCACCGGTCGACCAGTCCGGTCGGCCGGTCTGCCTGAAACAGAAACACAGTAAGAGACAGAACTTGGAGTTTTTTGTAAAAACATTTTGAAGTAAGGATAGCTAAGCATCATGCTAGAAAGAGTATACATACATGATTTAAACAAGATATACATTGTGTAAGAAGTTGGAATCATGTATATGTACTAAGGCATGAAACTTAGAAACAAAAACTTTAAACATGAAAACTTATATACAAAAATGTGTGTGTGTATCCCAGAGCCAATTTTCCAAACTCAAACTTTAACAAACTATTTCTTACATTGGTTCTAAGGACTACAAGTTCTTCAAGTGGGCTTCTCCATATGATCTTGAAAGCTTGATTCTTGAGCCCGAATTGAGGTAACTTGAGTCAAAACACCTTCCTTTAGGAAAGAAACCTTCTAGTTTCATTAGAACCCTGAAACACACTTAAACAACAAACATGATTAGTACAAATAACTATATATGTTTTGTAATCATCAAAACACACTAAAACGGGTGATTGTAACCTTGGGCCAACAATCTCCCCCTTTTTGATGATGACAAAACATATAAGTTATTTAAACAAAAATGGAAGAAGAGCTTGGAAGCTCCCCCTCAAATAATGCTATGTATAAATAATGACTATGAAAAGCAAGATACATAAAGCATTGAAAACACAATAGTTTTTGTCAAAAACTCAAATAAACAATAAACAATAAACTTATTCTTTTTAAATAACAAACTTAACTTATTCTTTTTAATAACAAACTTATTCTTTTTCTCCCCTTTTTGTCATACATCAAAAAGGGGTAAACAAAACAAAAACAACAATAAAAATTGCTCTTTAAGAATCCATAATGCAAACATTCAACTCACCACAAATAAAAGAGAATCTAGCATAATCTAATGGTTTAGTAAAAATATCGGCAAGTTGAAAATCGGTAGAAACATAATCAATATCAATATCACCTTTCTCATAATGATCTCTAAGAAAGTGATATCTAATGTCAATGTGTTTGGTTTTACTATGTTGATTTGCATTCTTTGTCATATGAATTGTACTAGTATTATCACAAAATATTTTAACATGATCAAAATGCAAATAATAGTCAAGGAGAGTATGTTTCATCCAAAGAACTTGTGCACAACAAGCTCCGGCTGCAACATACTCTGCCTCGGCGGTTGAAAGGGCTACCGAATTTTGCTTTTTGGAAGACCAAGATACAAGACAATTACCAAGGAATTGACATGTTCCACTTGTACTCTTCCTATCTACCCTACAACCCGCATAGTCAGCATCCGAAAAACTCGTCATTGAAAATTGACCGGTTTTCGGATACCACAAACCCATCTCAATGGTGCCCTTAAGGTATCTAATTATGCGTTTAACCGCAATTATGTGAGACTCTTTAGGACAAGATTGAAAACGTGCACAAAGACAAACGGAAAACATAATATCCGGCCTACTGGCCGTTAAATATAGCAAGCTACCTATCATGCTACGATAAAGTTTAATGTCTACACTTTTACCTTGTTCATCCTTATCAAGCTTTGTTGTTGTTGCCATGGGAGTTTTGCTCACTTTAGATCCTTCAAGCCCGAACCTTTTGATTAATTCCTTTGTGTACTTGGCTTGATTGATGAAGATCCCATCCTTCCTTTGCTTGATTTGGAGTCCAAGGAAATAGTTGAGTTCCCCATCATAGACATTTCAAATTCTCCCTTCATGCATGATTCAAAAGCTTGGCAAAGAGATTCATTAGTAGAACCAAAAATAATATCATCTACATAAATTTGCACAATAAGAATATCATTTTCTACATGTTTTATAAACAAAGTTGTGTCAATTTTTCCTTTCTTAAAACCATTTGAAATTAAAAATGAGGAAAGTCTTTCATACCAAGCCCTAGGGGCTTGTTTTAAACCATAAAGAGCTTTATCTAATTTAAACACAAAATCCGAATGTGTAGGATCAACAAACCCGGGGGTTGTTCAACATACACCTCCTCTTCAATAAAACCATTTAGAAAAGCACTTTTAACATCTATTTGAAACAATTTAAAATCTTTATATGAGGCATATGCTAGTGTCATCCGTATGGCTTCAAGCCGTGCTACGGGTGCAAATGTTTCTTCAAAATCGATTCTTTCGATTTGAGTGTAACCTTGGGCAACTAACCTAGCTTTGTTTCTAACTACGCTACCCGATTCATCCAACTTGTTCTTAAAGATCCACTTAGTACCAATCGTTGGTCTATCGTGGGGCCTAGGAACAAGGTGCCAAACTGGGTTGCGCTCAAATTGATTGAGCTCCTCTTGCATGCAAGCAACCAATATGAATCGGCCTCGGCTTCGAGGACGTTCTTGGTTCAACATGAGAAATAAATGCATAATGATCACAAAAATCATGAAGTTTAGAGCGAGTGGTTACCCCTTCTGATACTTCACCTATGACGAGGTCCTTGGGATGATGAGGATTGTATCTCCAATCCATTGGAAGTTGTTGAATTGCCTCCACTTCATTTGTTTGATTTTCATTTCCTTGAGCCTCTTCTACTTTAGCTTCACTTTCTTCATCATCCTTTGGCTTGTCTCCCATAGTAGGTGTATCCTCCAAGGTCACTTTCTCCAAGCCTTCATCCAATGCATCTATTTCTACAATATTCTTAACAAACAAGTTAGATTCTTCAAACTTAACATGTATAGATTCCTCAATATTCAAAGATCATCTATTGAAGATTCAATAAGCCTTGCTAGTGTTAGAATAACCAACAAAAATAGCCTCATAAGATCTAGCATCAATTTTCTTAATTATCTTTTGTATTCAAAACAAAGCATTTGCATCCAAAAACTTTAAAATATGAAACATTTGGTTTTCTAGAAAAGTACATTTCAAAAGAAGTTTTTGAAGTATTTTTACACAAGAAAACACGATTTGATATATAGCATGAAATATTAACGGCCTCGGCCCACAAATAATGTGGTAGACCATATTCACTAAGCATTGTCCTAGCCATCTCTTGTAATGTTCTATTTTTTCATTCAACTACTCCATTTTGTTGTGGAGTTCTAGGACAAGATAGTTCATGCTTAATTTCTTGTTCTTCACAAAAAGTGGTAAAGGGTAGGTTAATGAACTCACCTCCTCTATCACTTCTTATTCTTAAAATTGAAGTATCTTTTTCCTTTTCAACTCTTTTCTTAAAGGCTTGAAAATGTGAAAAGGCTTGGTTTTTGTGCTCAAGAAAGAAAACCCAAGTAAAACGTGAAAAGTCATCAACCAAAACAATTGCAAACCGGTTCCCACTTAGACTTTTGGTTTGAGTAGGACCAAATAAATCCATATGGATCAACTCCAAGGGACGTGATGTCATGATATCCTTGATTGACTTGAAAGAGGACTTGGTTTGTTTCCCAAATTGACATGCGTCACAAACCCGGTCCTTTTCAAAATTCAAGCAAGGAATACCTTTCACCATTTCCTTTGTGTTTAACCTAGATATATGGTCAAAAGAAATGTGGCCTAATCTTCTAAGCCACAACCAAGAGTCATCATCGAGGGCTTTTAAACAAGTAATATTACAAGACATATTAGACATATCAATCATATAAACATTATTTTCACGAAAACCGGAAAATACACAAATATTAGAAATTCTATCAATTACTTTACAAACTACATTATCAAAAACTACATCAAAACCTTTATCACAAAGTTGACCAACACTCAAGAGATTATGCTTGAGGCCATCAACTAAAACAACATTCTCAATTAAAGGGATGTACCAAGTTTGACATTACCGATACCAATGATTTTACCCTTGGCATCATCTCCGAAGGTGACGGTGCCACCTTCATGGTACCTTGATAGGGTTGCAAAGTTGTTGATGTCCCAAGTCATGTGCCTTGAGCAACCACTATCAAGATACCACAACCCTCTACGTCGTTGGGCCTTGGAAGATACCTACGTCATTTAGCAAAATTGTTGACTTTGGTACCCAAATTTTCTCGGGTCCTTGAAAGTTAGTGTTGCGAACCCAAACATTATGATGCGAAGCATTAAGTCTATCATAGCAAAACTTAACTAAGTGACCTTTACGGCCACAATATGAACATGAAAACACTTTACCATACATGAATGCATGATGGGTGTGTGAAGTGTGAGCATGTTTGTGGGGTTTGGCATGATGTAAAGGTTGTGATTTATGAATATGAGCATGCATAACATGGGTTGTTTCTTAGGGGCTTGTTTCTTAGAAAACATAGCCTCAAGCCTATTCTTGTTAAATTCACACTTTTTCAAAACAACTCCTAAAGAATCAATTTTCTCTTTTAGCATGGAAATCTCATGTTCATTAACTTGTGGAAACTTACCCTTGCAAGAAATTTTATAGTTATCAAAATCTTTTTGGGGGAAACTAAAGTAGAAGATAATTCATCTTTTTCTTTAGTAAGAGTAAAAACATGATGATTAAGAGACTCATTTTCCTTTTTCATATTTAAATACTTTTTCTTAAGAACATCATAGTTATGTGAGAGTTCAACAAATGCTTCTCCTAGCTCATCCATGGAAAGTTCTTCATTAAAAGAAGTGGAAGGGGTTACCTTGCTTGTGCCTTCATTAGCTGATTGGTAGTGAAAAATGCATAATTGTCATCATATTTACTATCACATTTTCACATTTATTCATATAATAATGCACATTTATTAATATTTTGCTATTTAATATGTGCAGGCCTTGAGTGTTGAATTAAATAAAGAATTAAAGCTTAAAGAAGCCCAAAAGCCCAGATCCAAGCCCAAGTCCAAGCCCAGGTGCAAAAATGCAAATACACAAGGCTAAAGTTGCAAATATCAAAGATGAGGGAAGGATAGACTTCTATCTAACCCTAAACACTTGCAGATGAGAATAAAAGCTAAAGATAAGAGTGCAAAAATAAGGAAATTCGTGGATAAAGATATTGGGAGATTTGAAATCTAGATAACTTGATTCCAAGTTATATCCAAATCCCACGATAAAGAGCCAGGATCAAACTTCCAGAAGCAAACGACCAGATGGACGGACCAGGAGAAGCCACGCGCCAAAGCACGTGGCCAGATTCCACTGTACAGCCGCAATTCCACGGCAAAAGCCGCAATTCCACGGCATTTCTGATGAGTCTGCCTACCAGATTTCGTAGCAAAGTTTATCCGGGACTCTATCACATTCTGCACCTATAAATATCCCTGCAGGCGCAGCAGAGAATCCATCCAGAGACGTTTAGGGTTTTCTTTTAGCCATTTTTCTTTAAATTTCTGCAAGATTGTAATTTTCGTTTCATGCACGTTGTGGAAGAAGGAGCTTGTATTTGGAGGCTGTGATCAAATAAAGGTTACCTTTTTTCTCATTTAATTTATTGTCTTTCTCTTTGTTTTCATTCTCTGTGATCTTTTCTGGTTTTCTTTTATTGCTTCTTTGCAATCTTTCTTATTAAACAACATAAAAAAAATAAATTGAAAAGATTAAAAAAAATGATGAACTAATTTCCTCTAGTGTTTGCTGAGATTCTTAAAGCAACCCTAGAGCAGTTAAGCTTTGATCGGATTGATGACCATCTCTAGAAACCCTAGGTTTAATAATTACTTTTCTTGAAGATTAAATAGATAACTAGACTTCTTAATCTAGGTTGCATATTTAAAAGACTCTTCATGACTTCAAACTTAAAAACTAGGACAGCCTAAATTTAAGATTAATCTTCTCTTAAGCTGTACATAGATGTTAGGTTGAACCATAGTTTAGTTTTTAATAATGTAACTTAGTTAGAATCTTATATTAGTTTTTCTTGCTTGAATTATTCTTAATAACCTAGGGTGAATTACATACACCTCAATATGATGATCAATCTCCTTAACTTGCAATAGGGTTGTGGTAGAAAATCAGTAAAACCATATCTTTCATATCATATATCTCAAATCTAATCTCTTTTCTCTTATTTTGAAGATACAGAGGAATCGGGTCGAAAAGCTTGCATCGCATCCTTTCCTGAGGATCACGACCCGCTTGAGCCCTTGCTACAGCGGATAGCATTGAGAATAAAGAATTCTACAACTCAAATTCTTATTTATAAATTCTTAAATTTCTCAATCAAATTTTGGCGCCGTTGCCGGGAAGGAACGGCACGATTTCCTCAATCTAATCATTTTTTGTTCTTTCTGTTTGCAGATACAGAGAACAGGAAAACAAAGCAGCAGCGAGGACACATAGCAACTCTGTGCCTCTGCCCTCGAAGGCAGAGCATCAGAGCCTACTTATTTGCCGCGGATCCGCGGCAAGAGCCGCATTTCCGCGGCAATAGTAGTTCACTACTGATCAAAATTTCTGCAGGTTGCTCAGAATTGCAAAAATTGCTTATTGCTGTGATTAAATTTCTCTGTGATCACTCTGCAACTGCTAATTAATAACATTAACCCATTTGTTGATAATAAAAAAAATATTAGACTCTTGCATTTAGGGCACGTGTCTATTTTTAATTTTTTTAATTCTGTTGAAGAGTGCTGGCGACAAGGTACGTTTGCATAGCATATAGATTAGGAAACACTCTTGGTTGTTTACTGCTTTCTTGAGTGATTACTTTTCTACAGCTTTACACGTACACAAAAATATCTTAAGGGCATAACCCATAAGCAAGATAAGGTGGGGACTTCATCACCCTTCCTTGGCCCACAAATCATATCCGTCACACTCACAACCCTAACCTTAAGTAAAATTTGACTAGACATTGGCCCTAAGTTAACTCGGACTCAATTGGAGATTGACCGAAGGAGAAAATTGTTCGAAATTAACTCTTGTCAAATCGGTGTCTAGGCAGGGGATTGAGGGCCGAAAGCCTGAAGAACGGTGGTTATTTAATTAAGGAACGTCTCTGACGGAAAACCTCCCACCGGTCTTGCCACCTACCTGGCCGATTAGCTTGTGGTTAACGTCAACAGTAGACTGTATGACCCGGGAAAGGAGGAGACAAGAGAATTGCTGTAAAAGTTTTCCTTGAATCAAATGAAAAGGATTACAACAAAAAAACTGTTCTTTCCGGTTACAAGGGAGGAAGAATATTGAATCTTGAATTCCCCCTTTGTTTAAGGCTGGGTTCTTCGTGTGGCGGTGGAGAGTGAATCTTGTTCTCCGTTGACCAGATGACCGTCCTTCAGGGATCTCCTCTTCGGCCGGTAGAAAGAGTGACACAGCTCTGTCTACCAAAACTCTAAAAGAGAAGGTAGGCGAAAGCTAGCTCGTACGCAGCGAACTTGCTGAAGAGTTGATCTGCTTCTTCTCTCTCTGCGTCGCCTTCTGTCTCTCTTCGCCTGATTGATTCTCTCCTTCTGATTGCCGATTGCCCCGACCTCATAGTAAACGAGGCTATTTATAGAGGTCCTAGGGGTGAACGTGCCCCCTGAAAACGCTCCACAATGAGGGCCAACTTCCCCGCTACATGGGCGGTAACTAACCCACGTGCCTGCTAAAGACACGCCACGATGGGGGCTGATTTCCCTTACGTGTGGGCAATGATTGGTCCCTTAACCAAGGCGGTTATAACTGAGACACGGGTTTTAGACCTTGGCGTCTTGAGGCTTGAGACGCGGGTGTCAGGCCAACGCGCCTTGATGCTGAGACGCGGGTGTCGAGCCAACGCGCCTTGATGCTGAGACGCGGGTGTCGAGCCAACGCGCCTTGATGCTGAGACGCGGGTGTCGAGCCAACGCGCCTTGATGCTGAGACGCGGGTGTCGAGCCAACGCGCCTTGATGCTGAGACGCGGGTGTCGAGCCAACGCGCCTTGATGCTGAGACGCGGGTGTCGAGCCAACGCGCCTTGATGCTGAGACGCGGGTGATAGTCCCTCGCGTCTAGAGCTTGAAACTTTGCTTTTCAATGGTTTGTCCTCCAGTAACTTTTGGACAGCCTACAGAACCCCCTCCAAAGTTTTCGATATTCCGCAGTTAACTGGGACGGATTTCGAACTACTTTGGATTTTAGCCGTATTTGCTTTCATGACTGGACTGTTAGTGCTACGGGTTTGATTTTATCTGGAGTTGGTCTTCGTGAGTGTACTGTTTGAACTCTTTGAAGCCACCAGAGTTGATCATGTTGAGTGTCTAGATGCACAGTCTAAACCTCCCCGATTGCTTTTAGTCTGTCATGGGTGTGCTTTAAGGCAGGAGTGGTTGGTCGTCTGCTTGCGTCAGTGTACTGTTGAACTAATTTTGCAGAAGCAGGAGGCCGAACGCAGGTTCTTTTCAAAAAGCTGAGATGGTACTGCTTTAAAGACGCGATTTCTGTAGGGTGCGTCCTTTGGCAATGGAAACGCGCCCGATCTTCTATGAGGCAGACGCGATGTTGGGCCCGCTGGGTCGGACGCGGACTTTGTAAAGAGACGCGACCTTCCGAATGCATTTATGGAGATGCTGACGGGGCATGTCCATCTAAGAGGTGCGTCCCTTGGGTGCGAATCTGTGCTGTGTGATGATCACGCCGCCAGCTGGCCTGGGGAACCGGCAGGATTTCACCTTTTGGCGCGCCACGTGTCAAATGACGACTCGCTGCGGAGTTGTGACGCATGATCTTCGCGATGATTTGTTCCACGCGTCATGCGATGATTCGCTGCAGCTTTTATCGGGTCACACGCCGCGTATCTTTGCGAATCCTTGTGCCTATAAAAGGCAACAGTCAGAGAGACCTCTTTTCTTCTCTGAACGCACTTGCTCAAGAGAGTTCTCTTCTTCCTCTGTTGAACTGTTCATCTCCATTACTGGACTTTTGAACTATTCATCTCCATTTTAAAGATGGCACCCAAGACCAAGCCAACCGCCTCTTCTTCACGGGCGACTGCCGCCGAGGTCCAGAGGGGCGCTTCCTCTGCGCGGGATGTCGCTTTCCCAGGTATAATGCCTTTTAGGCGTGGATTTCGCCATTAACGGAAGCTCATAGAACCCTAAGAATCCTTAACACCAAATATAATTCGTGTTTGATTCTCAGACGCGGTCTCAGACGCGGTCTTTGAGTTGATAACCGAGGCGCGGGTTTGGACCCTCGCGCCATTGGGTCCTGCGTTTCGGATTCTTCACTTAGAATATTTCTAATTGTGAAGGGTTCAGACGCGGACTTGGTTTGCAGAACGCGGATTTGATCCTTGCGTTCTGTTCCATCAGCTGCCGATTTTAATGAATCTGGCACTGAGTCCAAGCAATTAGAAATCTGGGGGTGTGAAAGGAAGGGAGTTACCCTCCTTAACTTCTGGCGGTTGTGGTGACGGAAGGGTTAAGGTGGATAACTCCCTTCTTTTCGCACCCCAGAAGTGGCATCAAGGACATTCCATGACCTTCTGGTGGTGGAGACGCAGATCCTGCAGGTCTGGACGCGGGTTTGATAATTCCTGCGTCCAGTATCTCTTCTGCGTTTGGATGTGGTTTCGCAGGTCTGGACGCGGATTTGATAATTCCTGCGTCCAGTATCTCTTCTGCGTTTGGACGCGATTTCGCAGGTCTGGACGCGGATTTGATAATTCCTGCGTCCAGTACCTCTTCTGCGTCTGGGTTATGAACACTTAGCATTTTTGCTTCTAATAAAGTATCTAACTAAGTGTCTTTTCTTTTGCAGTGCCCCATCCTTCTGCCTCACTCGCCAAGACGCGCCACTTTGGACATGTAGGTGGTGCTGACCGGGACTTGACCTTTGTGCTACGAAGGACTGTCCCTGTGACTGCTGACCAGTCGTAGGATCGCAGGGAGAGGCTCTCTAATGTTGACATGAGAACTCTTCGGGTACTTATGACCGGTGCAGCATTCACAACGGATGCTCACGTCAAGCTGGAGAAGCCGGCCTTCTTCTTCAGAGATCGTATCAACGATAGCGGCTATCGTGTGTATGACGGAACTTATAAATGGCTTCGTCAGATAAAGGGTGGAAGATTCTTTCTACCGGCCATGGAGAGGACGTTCCCGCTGTCCTACTTCCAGCACATGTCCGTCCCTCGGAAGATGGAATGGGACATTTCTCGATATGTCCCTGAGGTTACTCTCGATGATTTGGGTTCCCATAAAGTACACCGTCATGATAGCCATGACAGGTCAGTTCTCGGCCTTTTTCCTGGGTCGTGCAAGTCTGAGGTTCCGGTTGGAGAGATACCACAACTTGGCACTACCTTCCTCAACTCGTTCATGGAAGCAGAGGGTGATTATCCGGTCGGTTTCTGTCCGCCCGGGTGGGTCCATTCCACGGAGAACTACTGGTGGGGAAGGATGGTGGGTTTCGTCCTCACCGATCTTGGGGATCTGCTAAAGCGTGTGGGACTGTACCCGGCGGTCAGGGCCGTACAGTGGGGTATCCCACCAGGCTCTCATAACTTTTTCGGGATCCTGGAGCGCTACAACCCTCTGACGGGGACATTCTTTACCCCGGTCGGAGAGATGGGCCTTGCACTGCACGAGCTACATGAGGTCTCGGGGCTGGCAACAGGGGACATTCCCTATAAGGATTATGTCCCGACCACTGAGGAGCTCCACCTCTTGAAGAAAGAGTTTCCTCGAGTGTACGAGACTTACTGGGAAGTGATGTGTCACTTCCACATTTGCGGTCAGATAACCTCCTGGAGGGCGCAGGGAGTCAAGCAACTGTCTTGGGCCAGTTACTTATTCAACAATGTCAATAATAAAGACAGTCCGATAACCCGACTGGCTCCCAGTTCTGACAGGGAGATTGAAGACAGGATCGACAAGGCTTCTGAAGGCTTCTACACCACGGTTTCGAACGAGGACGGTTTCGACCCTGACCTGGTTTTTGAAAGCTTCCACCATCAAGCCCGGACCCCTATCTCCGATAGGGCACTGTTAGCAGGCTTCTTGATGCTGTGGCTGAAGCGTTGTGTGGTGCCCACGCTGCCACATGAAGCTATTGTTGCTGATGTGGTGTACCCGGCGGTGCTCCTGGCTCATGGCAACCCTATAGCCCTTCTCCCGGCCGTGGCGGCTGGCATTCAGAGCGGGTTGCGGGCGCTAACCAAGAGTTTCTGCGAGGCGCTGAAAACTATTGACTCCCACGGCAAGCCGTATGTTGACTCAGAGGGGAATCCGACGGTGAAGCGCCCCAACCCTCGGATCGAGCTGCCTTATACGTACCTCATGGCTTGGTACGTGATGCACTGTCCTTCTCTGATGACGGCGGTGCGTTGGAGGGAGAGTTCCGTCCCTTTTGTACAGCGGTTGGAGGATTCGAGCTGGCGTGATCTTTATATATATTACGTCGAAAGCGACTTTCAGATCCTGCGAATTACTAGCTCAATCGCTGCTTCCCCGAGATCTCTGGTGTATCTTTCGGGGATCTATTTACTGATTCCGCGGGCCCAGATGGCTTCACGAGGTTGTCCGCGGGAGTCTTCTGGTGGTTGATCAATATTCGGCCGGGATATGTGCTTTTCCGGCAAGGGACTTCATGCACCATCGAGCCGTACATGCCGAATCGTTTCGCTCGACAGTTCGGCTACGATCAACTGTACGTCGGGAATCCCAATGCTCGACTTGCCTTCGAAGGGAACTTGTTCGAAGGTGCTCGGGCTTGGTACTACAGTGTGGCCGGAGGGACGGGAGCAACTTTCCGTCTACCTATCGAGGGGTCCAAGTGCCGTATGAGCTTCAGCTTCTGCACTTGGTATTTCCAAGCCATCCAGACATCAGACTTTATTCTGGCGTCTTCATGCATTGAGAGCATCAATGCAAATCTCGAGGCAAGGTCAGAGTCTGGTAAACACTCGAAACTCACCGACCAGTACCTGAAGGCCCAGAAGGAGGTCGGGAGAAGATCGGGAAGGGAGCCACGAGCAATAAGGGCGGAGCCGCGACCAACAAGGGAGGAGTCGCAAGCAGCAAGGGCGGAGCCACGAGCGACAAAGACTCGACAGGCGGTAAGCAAGCATCGTCAACGCTCTGCTTCAACTGCTGAACCTGCTCCCAAGAAGGTTCGGAGAGACTTTACAACCGAAGTCTCCCGATCCGAAGACATCCCTGCTGTCGTTGAGGTACTGAGGGAAGAAGATATAGCTGAAGAGGATGTTCATTTAGTCCGTGCCCCTAGGTCGAGCAGCAGAGACCGTAGGTCTGCGAAGGAAGGGGAGCTCGTTGACAGAGCCACCACCGCTGACGAGGATGAGCAGCTAGAGGTCGACATCATGAGTGGAGGAGATGTCGATATTCTGGGGATTTCAGTTCAACCCGGGTTTTACTTGCTCATGAAGGGAGAGATGAGGCACAGCAACCTGGGTCGCCTTGTGTCTTCATCTCCAGTCCTCGGGCAGCTGACCCCAGTCCTACCACTGGGGTAATTGGTGGCAAGGCTCCGGCTGCAGAAGTCTCGCGCATGGCGCTATCGTCTTCCTCACTCTCAGGGGAAAGCGATTTTGAAGACGAGATCGACTACAGCGATGAACCCACTCTTCCTGATCCGAGTAAGTTCTCCCACATCTCAGAGGAAGAAATATACGGGGGTGAGCCATCAACGGTATCACAGCCGGCGATTATTCCTGCTGAAGGTACTCTTTTCACCTTTTGACCTAATTTCCCTTTTCATTTTGAAGAGGATGTTTTAACATTCTTCTTTTATGCTGCAGGGTTGGCCGGGGACATTGAAGCTGTAATCTCCTCGCATATCGAGGAGACGGTAAAAGAGCTGACCCAGTCCGAATGGGTCGAGGCTTCAGTTGCCGAGGTAACTCCAGAGAGGGCAACTACTGAAATTGGGGAGCTTTCCATTTTGCCGGAAGAGGAGGCAACTCCTAAGGCTGGGGAAGAACCCACTCTGCAGGGTGAAGAAGTTACTATTGAAGCCAGGGAGACTTCCACTCCGCAGGATCCGCCCAAGGATTCGACATCTCTGGACCTCCCAGAGGTTGCGCTTACTACTCCATCATTAGCTGTGGAAGCTCCTGCAGCGATAACACTTCCAGAAGCGCCAGTGGCCAGTCTCGCTCTTGCCGTATCGCCGGTCAGCACGACTCTCGCGCAAAAAGAGCCGGCTTGCACCCCTTTCCTCATGATAGAAAGGGGGTCGGGGAGTACCTCGGGTGATGACACCATGGATTTCCTGACACGCAAAACGGTGCAGCAATTCCTTGACGCGATGCGATCGTGCATCGATTTTATCCTGTCTGGGCGTAGCTCTTTTGACTTTGCCCGGACGTTTCTTGGAAACATGGCTGGTAACATCGAATTAACCGGAGACTCCTCGCTTGCCAAGTCGTGTATGCTGTTGGTGGAGCGATTGGGAAGTGACCTGAAAGAGCTGAAGTCTTTGGACAATGCTAGTTCTTCTCAAGAAGCCCAGGTCATCTTGACTAGGCTCCTAACCACCCAGGAACAAGAGCGACAGGAGGTGGAAGCACAAGTTGCTGAAGAGGTCCGCAATCTCGAGCGTTCCCAAGCTGAATGTCAGAAACTGACTGACGATTCAATGGAATCCGAGTTCATCCGGCAAAACGCAGAGCTCGCCATTACCAATGCTCGGTCTGCCATCGCTAAGGCGGAAGCCATGATCGCGGATAATGAGAGGACGCTTGCCACCATCCGGAAGAGGCTGGAGGAGCAACAAGCTACGAAGGCACGAGCTGAAGAAAGCCAGACCATTCATTCCTCCAGGTTAGAATCTCTGCGAGCACAGCTGGCTGCAAAACCTTTTTATCTGAAGAGGAGCTGCGGGTCCAAGCCATGATGGAGGCTGAGAAGGCACGTCAACACGAGATGCATCGTCTCAGGGAGCGTATCCGTTCTTTGCCGGATCAAGACTTTTAGCCTTTTCCCCTTCTTCCCTTTTTTTTTGTAAAGAAGAGGACACTCTATTAGAGTGTTTGTATCCACTTTTACTATTTTTGATATAAAAAAAGTTTTTTTTTGTTCCATCTTCTTTGTTTAACTGTGGATAATTCAACTCCCTGATCACTGGCTGTGAATACTGAACTTAGGTAAGACTAAGTTCTTTCAATGAGACGCGACGTCGAGCTTGATGAGACGCGGCATTGATCCATAGAGTGAGACGCGGTCATCCGTCCATAGAAGCTTAGATAGAACTAAGTCCTTTTGATGAGACACGGCGTCAATCATAGGATGAGACGTGGTCATCAGTTCATAAGAACTCAGATAGAACTAAGTCCTTTTTGATGAGACGCAGCGTCAATCCATAGGGAGACGCGGTCATCAGTTCATAAGAACTCAGATAGAACTAAGTCCTTTTGATGAGACGCAGCGTCAATCCGTGGGGACAAACGCGGCTTTGAGTAACGCGAATTTGTCCTGTCAATGAAGACGCGACTTGAGCGGATGCGAGGGACGCAGCCTTGTGTATTTTCCACTAATCTCAGAATGGATTAAGTGCTTAGAAAGGGCCCCGTTTGCTGAAGGGACGCGACTTTGAGTCACGTGGATGCTCCTTTAAAACGCAGGTGAATGCCTCCCAATTTGAGAAAGGTGACGCAGATTCTTGGACGCGGCTTTCCCATCTGCGTTCAATGTAGCCGGACGCGGCATTTCTATCTGCGTTTAATGCAGCCTGACTTAAAGATTTTTAGAGATCTTTGACCGTCAAGTCTTCGCTGACGATTGGGAAACCGGGTCATCCGTTGTTTCCCGAAGCAGTTGTCCACGCGTCGGTTTTCCATTGGGCTTGGGCGTTAATGTCCTTTAATGCAAAACCGGCGCTGACGGTTTGAGATCAGCGCCTGCGATGCTTCCCGAAGCGACGTTCCACGCGTCAGCCCCCATTGGGTTTTGACGGTCGTGCGGTCATTAAGGCCGACGGTTTTAATTAATGAACCATTAATGACCATTATCAGGAGTTGCCTATAAATAGGACTCACCCCCTTTCTTTAACAGCGGCTGCTTAGACCGTGCTCTGTTTGAGAACGAGTATTCTGAGGGACTCTGCCTTCTCCCTTCAAGGACCCTATCAGGGGTTTGCCTCCATGGATGAAGGTGCCTCTGTGGATGAAGATGACCCAGAGCTTTCATGTTTCTGTTTGGTCTCTTCAATGGATTACCACTGTCAAGTGATTCCAATGGCAGGAAGCGTCTCTTTGAGCACTTTTTACGTCCGCGTCTCAACGCAGATAGTTCAACTCTTAACAGTGGCTTCTGCGGGTATGCCACGACATTTTAGATCCAACCAAGTTTGAATTTCAGTATACCCCTTAAAGAGATATCATCTGGACCTTCTTGTGAAGTCGTGGTTGGTGCATTCCTTCTGGAATTTGCGCCGCCGACTTAAACTTCCTTGGACGCGAGTACAGAAGTCTTTGGTACTTGGCCGCGGCGTTACTCATGAAGCTCGCGTTTTAAGGCCACTGACTTGGATGAATTCCAACTCGGGTTGAAGGTTTCAGACCCGAATCTTGCAACTCCTGTTCCTCCAACAGAGAGATGGCAGTTTTCAGCGCCTGATTCTCTGCGCACCTTGTATCTTGGACGCGGATGTGGAGTTAGGTCGCGTTTGCATTCCGTGTGTATCACAGTCTCGCTCGCATCTGTTTTTACTATCGCAGGACTCTGGCTCGCTGCGCGGATCGTTCCCGCGTCTGCGTCCTTTGAAAATAGTCGCGTCTGTGACTTAGTTTTCTTCTGTTGAAGTGTACTAAGCTCTGAATTGTCTGATTCCCTGTTTGCTTTTTTGCAGGTAGGCGTGGTCATCCTTCTTCATGTTCGCTAAGTCCGTGGGAGAATATATCGGACGGCGAACTTGTTCGATGTTTGTCCACAAGGGAATATATTATGGTCCTCGTCGTCCACAAGGGAATATATTATGTCCATGACGAGGAATCGACTCTCGCCAAGGTCTCTTCAGATCCACTGCACCAATCATGCCTGCTGGCAAGAGATGGTCAGGGTAAATATGGCGGCGAGGAGGTTACGGTGGACACGGCGGCAGGTAGGATCCTCTTCCTCTCCCACCCCAGAAGTAACCTCAAGGACTCCTCATGTCTGCTGGATGGTCTGCTGGGGAAAGAGATGTTCATGAACGAAGGGTTGCCGGACTTTCTGCTTCCACCGGACCTCAAGAACACCATTGCTCTTAGCTTAGTCAGCTAGGGCTCTTTCGATGTTTACATCATGCATCGTGGTGTAACCAGCTTCTATTGTGCCACAAAACATCGCGCACTTGGAATCAGACGCGGCTTTAAGGAGTGAGTGCAACCTCTGAGAGGGAGAGGGACTTCTTTGTACTCCTTAATTGTAACACTCCATCTTATTGTAAGAGAGCGTTTTGACTGTAACACTCAATCTTATTGTATAAGAGAGCGTTTTTGTATCACTTTCATGTACCTAGAAATAAATAAAAGTGACACTTCTCTTTTTGCCTCTTTCATTGTCTTGAACTTTTTTGTCTTTAATAGACGCATAGAAGCAAAGAGTCTTTGACTTTGTCAAAATTATGATGGAAATTTTAATAAGTCAAACTTTGTGGAGAAAGATCCTATTTCAGAAACTCTCACGATACTGTCAGAGGTGTAATATTAACTTGACAGAGGTGAAATTTTTGATGGACCTGCCACTTTATAAGAGAAAGTGACAAGTAGAATTGGTACCCCCAGGGAGGGTGAACTTTTATCAAGTGTTTGGGATTAACTTGATTGAGCTCAACTGGGGATTTGATTGAAACACTGTTGATGGTGTAGTATTAACCTAACAATGTTTTTAGGTAGACTTGTTATTCTGTTGAAGAGAATAACAAGTGGGGCTAGACTCGTGGGGAATCTAGGAAAGTTTGTTACCGTCAGAGGTGTGATATTAACTTAACGGGTTGGAAGTGGTCTTGTCAGAAGTGTAATGTTAACTTGACAAGGATGTGAGTCAGAGGTGTGATATTAACTTAACTCAGAAGTGTCACTGTCATAGGTGTAATGTTTAACTTGACAGTGAGGGTAATGCTAGAGGTGTAATGTTGAACTTAGCATTGGTCATCTCGGCTTGCATAAGGAAGTCTGAGGGAAAGTCATGGCCATAGGTGTATTGTTGAACTTAGCAATGACTTGGATGTTAGAGGTGTGGTGTTAACTTAGCATCATCCATTTCAGCTTCGGTGTGGAAGTCTGAAGAAAAGTGACTGTCAGAGGTGTAATATTAAACCTGGCAGAAACTTGATTACTGTTTAGAGGTGTGGTGTTAAACTTTAACAGTAATTTGTCAGAGGTGTGATATTAACTTGACAAAGATTGACTCATGATAAGAGTAATTTGAGGACCTGTCATTCTATTGGTGAGAATTGACAAGTGAAAATTTTGAGGTGCCAGGGGTGTAGTGTTAACTTGGCAAATTGGAAATTTGATACTCCGTGTAGAGTTGACAAGCAAAATTTGTACTCGACAAGGAATATTGAAAAGTTTTCATTACCAGAGGTATAGTGTTAACTTAGTAATGGTTGGATTTTGTAGACCTACCATTCTGTGGATGAGAATTGGTAGGGGATTTTGGAGGAAAGAGTGGAGCCAAGTCCACTTTAGGATTTTTAGCAAACCCTCAGCTATCAACGGATTTGAGGTGCCTTTACCAACTACCGTTTGAGTTGGGCTAGCCATGCTATTCCCCTCAGCATGATGAGTTGTCGAAGACTTATGTTGGACTTAAAAGCCAACATTTTCTTCTATCCTTAGCCGTCGGAGGCGTCGGATCAAATGGGAACATGTCCCTTAGGATTTTTAGCAAATCCTCAGCTATCAATGGGTTTGAGGTGCCTTTACCAACTACCGTTTGAGTTGGGCTAGCCATACTATTCCCTCAGCATGATGAGTTGTCGAAGACTTATGTTGGCCTTAAAAGCCAACATTTTCTTCTATCCTTAGCCGTCGGGGGCGTCGGATATTAATGAAGAAGCTCTTCTTGTTTTGATCAGAGGTGTATTTTTAACTTGATCAGCGGAAGAATACCATCTAAGGATAGTATTTCTTCAGGAACCTGCCATTGATCGGCATCATGAGTATCGCCATTCGAGGTTATGAGGCAATATGACCCATTTGAGTAAACTGACTCTACTACAAATGGTCCTTCCCATTTGGGTTGGAATTTTCCTTTGTCTTGTGCGTCATTACCATGGGTCTTCTGACGGCTAAGACAAGGTCGCCTTTCTTGAAAGTTCGCACTTTAACTTTCTTGTTGAAGGCTCTGGTAATTCGAGCTTGGTAGAGCTCGATTTGCTGTTGGGCCTGCAGACGTTTATCATCTAAGGCCTCCAGTTCCTGGAGTCGCTGTCGATGCTTCTCCTCTGTTGTCATCTCCGCTGTCAAGGCGACGCGTAGAAATTTGGATCTCTAGTGGGAGCACGGCTTCACACCATAGACCAAAGAAAATGGCGTAGCTTTAGTTGGGGTTCGCACAGTTGTGCGGTAAGCCCATAAGCATTCACCCAACTTGTCGTCCCAGTCTCGTTGACTTTTCGAGACGAACTTCTTGAGAAGCTTGCCAATAGTCTTGTTGAAAGCTTCTGCGAGGCCATTAGCGGCAGGGTAGTATGCCGTTGAGGACACACTCTGGATTCTGAACTTAGCGCAGAATCTTTGGAAAGCCTGGCTGATGAACTGAGGTCCATTGTCATGGACGATTCGCCGAGGTACACCGAAACGGTAAATAACGTGATGTTTCACGAACTTGATCACGTTAGACGATTTTACCTCCTTCAAAGGGATGGCTTCGGCCCATTTAGAGAAGTAATCGGTTATCGTCAAAATAAACCGATGTCCTTTTGATGATGGTGGGCTGATAGGGCCAACCACATCCATCCCCTACATTTCAAATGGCCAGGTAGAGGTTGTAGAGTGGAGATACCCTGGTGCTTGATGGATGAAATCGCCATGCACTTGGCAAGCGTGGCATCTTTTAGCATAGGTGACGGCGTCGGCAACCATCTTGGGCCAATAGTAACCCAATCTTTAGAGTCGGTGTGCCAGTTTTGGGCCAGGTTGATGGGCTCCACACATACCGTCGTGGGCTTCTCTCAATACCTCTTGGGCTTCTTTTGGTGAAAGGCACCGGAGTAAGATCCCGTCATGCGATCGCCGATACAATGTTCGCGTAATCGCATTATAATAGAATTTGGGGGCTTTCCTTCGAATGGCAGCCGCCTCTTTGGTGTCTTCAGGCAGGATGCCGTATAAGACGTAGTCGATATAGGGGAATCGCCAGTCTTTAAGCTCTGGACCGGTTGATGCTTCAAGTGCTTCTTCGCGGTGACGACCTCCCGTTGACTCCTGATAATCCTCGAGAGCATTTCGGGCAATACAGGTCGTGGCTATAGACGGATATCTTCTCCATTGCTCCAGCTGGAAGAGCTAAGGAGGCAGCCAGGGATGCGAGTGCATCTGCGTGCGCATTTTGCCTGCGCGGTACATGGTCGATGTAGAAGCTTGTAAACCCCTCGGCCATGCGGATAGTCGCGTTGTAATAGGGTACTAAGTCTTCATGTCTGACTTCGTACTCCCCGCGAACTTGGCTGACGATGAGCTTGGAGTCGCCGTATGCCTAGAGATTTTAACGCCAATTTCATCGGCGAACTGCATCCCAATCAAAAGAGCGTTGTACTCCGCCACATTGTTGGAACAGGCTCAGTTAATGAGACAGCTCGGGAATCACATAATTTTGTGGGGATACGAGTACTACTCCTACCCCTGCTACTACGTGTCCCTTCGGGCTTGTTCTTGATGCACCGTCGAAGAAAAGTTGCCATACTTGACTTTCGAACGATGTCTGAGTCATGCAGACTTCAGCAACTTCATCTGGGAGATCCTCGTAGACTTTGGCTGCCCTCAGATCTGGGTGCTCAGCTAGGAAATCCGCGACTGCTTGTCCCTTAATGGCCTTTTGTGGTAAAAAGCGCATTCATATTGGGAGAGCAATATGGCCCATTTTGCCAGTCGGCCATTTAGCGATGAAGGTTTAGTCATAAGTAACCTCAGGGGGTTGACTTTGATATGACGTTTATAGTTTGGCCTACCAGATAGTGTCGCATTTTCTGGATAGCGAACACTAGTGCCAAACATTCCTTCTCGATCGGGTTATACCGATGTTCGGCTCTAATCATTGTTCTACTTAGATAGTAGATTACTTGCTCACGTCCCTGATCGTCATTCTGAGCTAGTAGAGCTCCCAAAGAATGATCCATTGCTCGGACGTACACCAGGAAAGGCTTTCTGGATACCGGAGCTGCAAGGACTGGTGGTTGGGTAAGGTATTGCTTGATTTCCTCGAACGCTTGTTGGAAAGCGTTATCCCAAATGAATGAAACACCCTTCTTCATCAGCTTAGCGAAAGGTTGGCATCTTCCGGAAAGGTTTGAGATGAACCTGCGGATGTACGCCAATCGTCCTTGCAATCCTCTGAGTTCTTTGAGGCTTCTCGGGGGTTGCATCTCCTGGATAGCGCGAACCTTTTCCGGGTCCAAGTGAATTCCGGTGGATGTTACAACAAATCCTAAGAATTTGCCACTGGCCACCCCCAGGAAGGACTTTGTGGGATTCATCTTCAATTGATGAGCCCGCATGATGTCGAAGACTACCTTCAGGTCCGCTATGTGATCACCTTTAGTGCGGCTTTTTACCGCGATGTCATCAACATAACATTCCACCGTTTTGCGTATCTGCTGATGGAAAATGGCGTTCATGGCCCTTTGGTATGTTGCCCCTGCATTTTCAGTCCGAAGGGCATGACGGTGTAGCAATATACCCCTAGAGATGTTCTGAAGGAGGTATGCTTTTCATCATCAGAATACATTTTGATTTGATTGTATCCTGAGAATCCGTCCATGAAGGACATTCGTTCGAATCCACAAGTATTGTCAATCATGACATCTGTGATCGGCAATGGGAATTCGTCCTTGGGGCAGGCCTCGTTTAGATTGCGGAAGTCGATGCAGATCCAGATCTTCCCGTTCTTCTTGGCGACGGGGACGATGTTGGCTACCCAGTCGGGATGTTGTTCTTCCCTGATGAAGCCAGAATCAATAAGTTTTCTGACTTCTGATTGAATTGCCTCCATTATTTCTGGACGAACCGTCGCTGCTGTTGTTTGACAGGCTTTACGTCCGGATTGATGTTGAGGCGGTGCATGGCCACTTGAGGATCGAGTCCTGGATGTCCTCATAATTCCAGGCGAAGACGTCTATATATTCTTGTACAAGAGATATTAGATCCTTCTTCTCCGAAGGTGACAGGCCGTCACTTATGAAGATGGGCTTAGGGTTAGCCTCATCTCCTAGGTTGATTTGAACAACTTGTCTTCCATGGGTGGCTCGCGCTGCTCAAAGCGGGTCTCCCAAAGAGCATTTAAATGTTTGATCCAAGGATCTGTATCAGATTGGATCATTTCTTCATTTCCATCTTCCAGGTGGCTTGTCGAAACCATGTTCACTGAAAGTTCTCTGAAGATGTTGCCGACACTGACATCTGACTCCCAAGATGATGTGTCTGAAGAGTAATCGTTGCTCGACGATTCTTGAGAATCGGAGGCTGATGGGACCGGAGTTGATACATAGCCCAACCCCCGGCGCGTCTGATGATAATAATCAGGGGCCTTCCCGTTCGGCACAAAGGATCGAAGCAGCGTCCTCCTTCCTTTGCCGAAGTTCAACCCGGGTCTGTTGGTCAGGTCGTACCCCATGCACTTCATCATTTTGAGCGCTTTTGGTTCATAATGACTGAGCTGAGGGGACTCCTCCTCACTTCCCGAGTCTTCACAGGGCATTGGCTCAGACGAGATTCGCCCAAAAAGAATTGGTTTCTGGCCTTTTCGTCTTGCTGGAACCATAAATATAGATTCTTGCGCATTACCATTGTCTTGGTACGTCTCGAAGGACGATTTCACTGGTACATGCAACGATGTCAAAGCATCTACTGCCGACCAGGGGTCATCGTCTATTTCAGTGCTAGTGTCTGATGGTACTGAATTAGAAGCAAACACAGAAAAATACGCAAAATCTACATCTTCATTAATATACCAACCGCCTGCATCATCAGCGGAGGTATTATCAACATCGAGCTTATTAGTGCCCATTACAAGTGGTTCTAACTCCCACAGGCACTCTTCTTTCTCAGGCTCGGTGTCAGCCTCATTACCAGAGTCTGGCTCCTCTGGTCGCGAGGCTTCATCCGTCTCCACCGGATCTTGGTACAGCAAAGAGTCGGTGAAATAATTCTCGACCCCTTTGAACGGATACCTCTTGGCAATCAACGTCTGCACCTTTCCACTCCCGTCAATGTATTTCATGACTTGGTGGAGAGTGGAGGGAACGATAGAGTTGCGGTGGATCCACGGTCGTCCCAGCAATAGATTGTAGGAAGTGTCGGCATCGATGATGTAGCATGTCACTTCCGACTTGAGACTTCCAATCTGACACCTGAGCTTGATCTTCCCCATCGGACGGGTCTGGTTGGCATTGAACCCATAGATAGTCGTCTGGGTGGGGCTCAAATGATGGGTAGGAATGCCGAGATGTTGCATGACCCGGCGAGGCATGATGCTCAACGCGGACCCTGGATCTACCTGGATGCGGTTCACCTCAGACGATCCAATATACCCTGTGAAGTACAGGGGTCGATCATGCTTCCCTTTCACCTGCATATCATCCGCCGTGAAGGTGATGCAGGGGGCATTCTGGAAGGTATGGAGGCAATCCTCTGCATCTTCCTCCTTCGGCACCTGGGTCATGAAGACCTCAGCATTTGCCAGAGCTTCTTGCAGAGCTTCCCTGGTCGACTTTGATAGTCTAAGAAGTTCATACAAGGTAATGCGTGCCGGAATGTTGGCCAACTGAGCCAGGACATCAAAGCGGTAAGGTGTCGTAGATCCTTCCGCGATGCCCTTTTGAAGGGCTCGAGAAAATCGAGTCGCCTTCTGCTTCTCCACAGGTGGCTTTGTGGAGGGCCTGACTGGCTCCGCAGTTGGTTGTGGAGGGGCTACCGCCGTCTCGTCGTACTGTTTCAAGTACGCCTGTCCTGAACGGGTTCCCGCCATCGGTTGGTTGGGCTCTGCGGCCAAGACTATCGTTTCCTCCTCTGAGTCGGTCAGTGAAGGGATATCAGTCTCCGCTTCTCGAGAGGAGGCACCCACCACATTGCAGGATGAGGCTTTTGCCTTGCCTTTGGATTTCCTGTTGGTCACAGTAGTCCATTGCTGTTCATTGACAAGGTCAGGGTGGACCCACATAACTTCCCCTTGAGGTGTAGGGACGGGTACCAAGCCTTTCTCTTGCTGCTGGTGAGGGTCTGTGTTGACCACTCTCAGCTCTCCTTTCGGAACAGGAGTTACCCCCGCAGGCGTTGGAGGTTGTCTCCCGAACTGGAGAACCGACGTCACATTAGCCGTCACCTTCTTCTGCTCTGGTCGGAGCTTTAACACCTCCGCGTCAATCAGAGCCTGAAGGATGTCCTTGAAGACGTAGCAGCTTTTGGTGGGGTGTCCCAACATCCTGTGATACATGCAGTAGTTGGGATTGTCGGTCTTGCCGACCTCCTCTGGGCGTCGAGCTTCAGGGAGCTTCAATCGGTTGCTCTTGTTGAGTAGTTTAAAGAGAGAATCGACATGTTCCTCCTTGAAGGAATATTGCTTGTTGGCGCGTGGCTGGCTTGAAGAGCCACTCGCCTTGCCTGATTGAGGTTTGGCGGAGATTTGGTCTCCGTTGCCAAATTATCCTTCCGCTTTGTTTGGAGGGATGTATCTGGCGCACGCCTTGTCGACCTTTCCGCCTAGGCTTACCTTCCTCCGCTCTGACGCGGGCGACAATCTCCTCAGCCTGTTCACCTTGTTGGACTAATTGCTTCCAGGTGCGGCTTTCAGCAACTCCTATTTGAGCAAGGAGTGAGGTTTGGAGATTGTGGCGGCATGTTTCCACCAGGGTGGCCTGGGTCATACCGCTTGGGCACCGGAGTGCCATGTTCCGAAATCTTTCTATGAAAGATTTGACGGACTCCCCTTTTCGCTGTTTGGTAGCCAAAAGGGTTGGCATTGTGACTTCGGAGTCATCCTCGAAGAAGCGTGTTAAAAAGAGCTTCTCCAAATCGCCCCAGTTCTTGATAGAACCTTCTGGGAGCATCATAAACCATTCAAAGGCCAACCCTTTCAGGGTGCCGATGAACAGGCGTGCCAGGATGGCGTCATTATCTACTACATTCCCGGTTTGGGATTTGAAGTAGTAGATGTGCTGGTTGGGTGACCCCTTCCCATCAAAGGCTTGAAGAGTGGAGCTTTGAACTTGGGCGGGTACGGAACCAAGTCCCATTCAGCCGGGTACGGCCGGACCACTCTACTTCTTGGAGGTCTTTGCGATTGGCAAGGGCCTCGAGGCATCGCTCCAGTTGACTCATTCTTTTAACATGAGCCTTTCCCTGGTCTTGGTCGCCTTTTACTTGCGACGAGGACTTGGGCGAGCCGGAAGTAGATCACCGCGTCTCCCCAGAAGGTTTGGAAGATGAGCTTTCTCCCTTTTTCCCTTTGCCCTTTGACTTTTTAAGAGGGGACTTCCTCCTGTCTTCGAGCAGCTGTGCAATCGCCTGCTTGAGGGAGTTGATAGATTCCTGCTGAGAAAGAATCATATCCATTTGTGCCTTCTGGATCTGCTCCAAACGTTTAGTCGTCTCCTCAGGAGTGCCTGTCATGTAGGCGGAGGTCTTCTCGACGGAAGAGTTTGAAGCCCTTGATTCCGCTACGGCGGAGTGAGAATCATTAATGCCATGGGCTAAGGCATTATAGTCAATGGGGGAATGGCCCCAGTCCGGGTGCGAGTGTGTCGATACACCCCTTCCGGTTCAGAGTCAGACTCGGAGTCGTCTGAGCTGACTGCAAGTTGTTTTCCCTTGCTCTTGCTTGTCATATTCGCAGTGAGCTCCGGGTACTCAATGTCAGAGAAGGTTCTCCTTCTGTAGGAGCGTCTTCTTTTAGCTGACGGAGGAATCAGGGTCAGCTGTCTGACTAAAGACTGCTGGTGTACGCCTGATCCGCAACGGCACTCAGAGAGCATATGGATGAGCCGTTGGCAGCAACACGATGAAGTGGCCTGATTGGCACTTCTTTTCTTCATCAGATAATCCCTCAAATCCATGGGAGGGGGATTGAAAAGATTAGCCTCGCAACGTCGAAGACGGGAGGCATCCATGTGCTGCACAGCCTGGACGCAGGCATCAGAGACGCGGTTCTTGCGCCGCAGCTGTTTAGCGCGCGTCTGGCGTCTCTGTTGAGACAAAACGCGCCTGTCGCGTTGCTGTTTGGTGCGTCGGGGCAGAGACACTTGAGAGAGGATGGGCTGTTGAGCCCCACGCCTATGGGCTTGTGCCTCTTGCGCTTGATGAGGCGCAGAGGTCTCATTTTGGCGTTTGTTGAGTTGGTCCTCAGAGGACCTGACTGAAGGAATCTCGCGTTTAGGACGCCAAACGCGGACTTCCCGTACTGGACACGGCGCGGGCAAGGCGCGAGATTGTACGTCGCGTCCAGCCTCAGTTGGACAACCAACGGTTCCAACTTGCAGCTGACGCGCACGTCTCCTCTGTCGACGCTCAGCGTTTCGATTGCGTCGAGGAGGTGGAGAGAGACCAACGACATCCTGATGCTGGACACCAGGGATTTTGACCACGCGGGTCTCCTGAGAGACGCTGACGCGGGTGTTCTGTGCGACGCGGTTGGTCGCAAAGGCAGATGTGCCTGGGACCACGCGGGCCTTCTGAGAGGCGTTGGCGCGGGTACCTTGCTTGGCACAGTCAGCAGCAGGGAGCTCGAGAAAGCCACAGATTGGGCCTCGAGGCCATTCCCCGTCGAGACCCGCGGCAGACGCGGGTCTTTGGGCTCTTGGAGCCGGAAGAGAGAAACTCTTCATACTTCGCCTGGTCGAAACTCGACAACGAGCGATTCGACCATCTTCCCTTATAGTGGACGTCATCTTGCGCCACTATTTGCTCCTCAGTGACAAACGTAGTCCCCAGCGGAGTCGCCATCTCTTGTATGACCCGGGAAAGGAGGAGACAGGAGAATTGCTGTAAAAGTTTTCCTTGAATCAAATGAAAAGGATTACAACAAAAAAACTGTTCTTTCCGGTTACAAGGGAGGGAGAATATTGAATCTTGAATTCCCCCTTTGTTTAAGGCTGGGTTCTTCGTGTGGCGGTGGAGAGTGAATCTTGTTCTCCGTTGACCAGATGACCGTCCTTCAGGGATCTCCTCTTCGGCCGGTAGAAAGAGTGATACAGCTCTGTCTACCAAAACTCTAAAAGAGAAGGTAGGCGAAAGCTAGCTCGTACGCAGCGAACTTGCTGAAGAGTTGATCTGCTTCTTCTCTCTCTGCGTCGCCTTTTGTCTCTCTTCGCCTGATTGATTCTCTCCTTCTGATTGCCGATTGCCCCGACCTCATAGTAAACGAGGCTATTTATAGAGGTCCTAGGGTGAACGTGCCCCCTGAAAACGCTCCACAATGAGGGCCAACTTCCCCGCTACATAGGCGGTAACTAACCCACGTGCCTGCTAAAGACACGCCACGATGGGGGCTGATTTCCCTTACGTGTGGGCAGTGATTGGTCCCTTAACCAAGGCGGTTATAACTGAGACGCGGGTTTTAGACCTTTGCGTCTTGAGGCTTGAGACGCGGGTGTCAGGCCAACGCGCCTTGATGCTGAGACGCGGGTGTCGAGCCAACGCGCCTTGATGCTGAGACGCGGGTGTCGAGCCAACGCGCCTTGATGCTGAGACGCGGGTGATAGTCCCTCGCGTCTAGAGCTTGAAACTTTGCTTTTCAATGGTTTGTCCTCCAGTAACTTTTGGACAGCCTACATAGACCTCCTAAGGACAGTCTAAAGTTAGGAGTCGTCTAGGTCAAGGCTTACCCTAGATTAGGATTTTTGATTGTTTTTCTTTTTTATGATTGATTGGGTGAACTTGTTTGCTCATTGTGCATGTCCGCTTGGTCGAGAGACCACTTACATCCCGGCTAACTAGAACTAGTTCACCCACCGAGCTCAAGCCCGACTCACACATGGCACAACCGCCATCACTCCAAGATAGGATCTATCCTATCAGGACTTCTCTTCCTTCTTGCATCAAGCTTAACGATGAAGGTGTTGACCCATTTGATCTTAAGCCACAATACATCAACACCCTTCCGAAATTTCATGGACTTGACTCCGAGGATGCATACTTCTTCATAAGGGAATTTGAGGAAGTATGTCTCATGATGAATATTCCTAAGTTAGGAAAAGATGACATCAAACTTAGGTTTGTCCCTTTGCTTTGAAGGATTTAGCAAAGAAATGGCTCTACAGTCTAGAGGTCGGTTCTATATCTTCTTGGGATAATTTCGTTAAGGCCTTCTTAAAGAAATTTTATCCCGTTCACAAGATTGCACTGATTAGGAAGAATATCCTACAGTTTAAGCAAACAGCAAATGAGCCTTTTGGAAATATTTCGAATGTTTTAAGGACCTTCTTGCCCAATGCCCTCACCATGGGATAGAGAAATGGCGACTTTGTCAAGTTCTATATGATGGATTAGAATATCAAACTAAAATGTTGTTAGAATCCATGTGCCAAGGAGGATTTATGAAAAAGAACGAAAATGAAGGATGGGAATTGTATGAGGAATAGCTGAAAATACCATCCAATGGGAACCTACTCCGGAAAAATTTAGGACTAATGACCCTACTTCTTCTAAAGGAGGTATCCATTCCATTGAGGCCAACATAGCAACCGATGCTAAGTTAGCTGCTGTTATGCGAAGATGATAGGTAGTGAAAAATGCATAATTATCATCATATATACCATCACATTTGCACATTTATTCATATTATAATGCACATTTATTAATATTTCGTTATTTAATGTGTGCAGGCCTCGAAGTATTATTTTAATATAGAAATAAAGCTTAAAGAGCCCAAAAGCCCATGTTTGAAGCCCAGGTGAAAAAGCGCAATTACAAGAAGTCAAAATGCAAATACACAGAGGGCTAAAGTTGCAAATATCAAAGATGAGGGAAGGATAGACTTCTACCAACCCTAAACTCTTGCAGAGATGAGAATGAAAAGAGTGCAGAGATAAGGAAATCGTTTAAAAGAGATTTGGGATAATTGAGATCAAGGGAACTTGATTACTAAGTTATCTCGAAATCCCAACATAAAGAGCCAGGATCAAGCTTCCAGAAGTAAGCGCTCAGATGGACGGACCAGGAGAGGCCACGCGCCAAAGCGCTGTGGCCAACAGCCACAGCTTTGCCGCGGAAACGCGCGGCAAAAGCCGCGTTCCGCGGCATTTGGATGACTCCGGGCAACAACTTTTGTGGAAGTGTCGTGATGGGACTCTACTTCCTTCTGCGCCTATAAATACCCCCTGCAGTGCAACGTACAGGGCATGCAGAGACGTTTAGGGTTTTCTTTTAGCCAGTTCTTTTAGCAAGTTGTAATTTTTGCGAATTGTGGAAGAAGGAGCTTGTATTTGGGACCAGTTCATCGAATAAAGGTTACCTTTTTTCTAGTCAATTTTCTGTTATTAATTTTGTATTTACTTAGTGATTTCTTGAGTTTGGTTTGATCTGTGATCTCTCGATTCTTTTTATTTCTTTCGTTCTTTATTCTTCTCATATATATAAAAAAAAAGAAAAGAAAAATAATAAAAAGATGATTAACTAATCTTCCTTTGGGTTTGCTGAATTCTTAAGCAACCCTAAGCACGTTTGGAGTTGAACAGATTAATAATACTTTTAGAAACCATAGGCTTAAAGAAGATTGCTTGAGGACTAAATGGATAAACAGATTTCTAATCTAGGTCACACTTTTAAATAATTCCTCACCCTTCATATTTAAGAACTTTGACAGCGTAACTTCAGGTAATGCTTTTCTTCCGCTGTACTTAGATGTTAAGATGAAATCGTGTTGAATGTTCAAGTGTGCGAACTGGTAAGATTCTAAACTCCTTTATTCTTGCTTGCATCTTCGCTAATAAACTAGGATTAATTTCACATATATTAAGATGATGTTCAATCTCCTTAACTTGCAATAGGGTTGTGGTAGAAATCAGTAAAAACCACATCTTTCATATCATATATATCTCTCAAATCTAATCTCTTTTCTTATTTGAAGCATACAGGGGAATCGGCCGAAAAGCTTTCATCGCATCCTTCCCTGAGGATCACGACCCGCTTGAGCCCTTACTACAGCGGATTCGCATTGAGACTAAGGAAATCTGAACTTCACTTCTTTTATTCTTTAAAATCTCAATCAAATTTGGCGCCGTTGCCGGGGAAGGAACGCACGATTTCCTCATTCTAATCATTCTTTATTCTTTCTGTTGCAGGTACAGAGAACAGGAAACAAAAACAGAGTAGCAGCAAGGATATACAGCAATCCAGTGCCTCTGCCCTCGAAGGCAGAGCACCTGGACCTACTAATTTGCCGCAGAAACGCGGCAAAAGCCGCAGATCTGCAGCAGTAGTAGTGAACTACTAACCTGCTTTTCTGCAGGTTGCTCTGCATTGCAAATTTGCTTACTGCTGTGATTAAATTCTCTGTTATCACTCTGCAACTGCTAATTAATAACATTAACCCATTTGTTGAAAATAAAAAAAAATTTTTAGACTCTTGCATCTAGGGCACGTGTCTATTTTAATTCTTTTTAATTCTGTTGAAGAGTGCTGGCGACAAGGTACGTTTTGCATAGCATATAGATTAGGAAACACTCTTGGTTGTTTACTGCTTTCTTGAGTGATTACTTTTCTACAGCTTTACACGTACACTAATTCATCTTAAGGGCATACCCATAAGCAAGATAAGGTGGGGATTTCATCACCCTTCCTGGCCCACAAATCATATTCGTCACACTCACAACCCTAACCTTAAGTAAATTTGACTAGACATTGGCCCTAGGTTAACTCGGACTCAATAGGAGATTGACCGAAGGAGGAAAATTGTTCGAAATTAACTCTTGTCAAATCAGTGTCTAGGCAGGGGATTGAGGGCCGAAAGCCCGAAGAACGGTGGTTATTTAATTAAGGAACGTCTCTGACGGAAAACCTCCCACCGGTCTTGCCACCTACCTGGCCGATTAGCTTGTGGTTAACGTCGACAGTAGACCTCCTAAGGACAGTCTAAAGTTAGGAGTCGTCTAGGTCAAGGCTTACCCTAGATTAGGATTTTTGATTATTTTTCTTTTGATGATTGGGTGAACTGTTTGCTGATTGTGCATGCCCGCTTGGTCGAGAGGACCACTTACATCCAGGCTAACTAGAACTAGTTCACCACCCGAGCTCAAGCCCGACCCACACATGGCACAACCAATATCACTCCAAGATAGGTTCTATCCTATTAGGACTTCTCTTCCTTTGCATCAAGCTAACGATGAAGGTGTTGACCCATTTGAGCTTAAGCCACAATACATCAACACCCTTCCGAAATTTCATGGACTTGACTCCGAGGATGCATACTTCTTCATAAGGAATTTGAGGAAGTATGTCTCATGATGAATATTCCTAAGTTAGGAAAAGATGACATCAAACTTAGGTTTGTCCCTTTGCTTTGAAGGATTTAGCAAAGAAATGGCTCTACAGTCTAGAGGCCGGTTCTATATCTTCTTGGGATAATTTTGTTAAGGTATTCTTAAGAAATTTTATCCTGTTCACAAGACTGCATTGATTAGGAAGAATATCCTACAGTTTAAGCAGACAGCCAATGAGCCCTTTTGGAAATACTTCGAACGTTTCAAGAACCTCCTTGCCCAATGCCCTCACCATGGGATAGAGAAATGGCGATTATGCCAAGTTCTATATGATGGATTAGAATATCAAACTAAAACGTTGTTAGAATCCATGTGCCAAGGAGGATTTCTGAAAAAGGACGAAACTGATGGATGGCAATTGTATGAGGAATTAGCTGAAAAATACCATCCAATGGGAACCTACTCCTGAAAAATTTAGGACTAATGACCCTACTTCTTCAAAAGGAGGTATCCATTCCATTGAGGCCAACATAGCAACTGATGCTAAGTTAGCTGCTGTTATGCAAAGACTTGAGGCTCTTGAAACTAAAAAGCCAGTCTCTGTGAACCAAGTCAGCCCAACAACATCGGCGGGCTGTACTTATTGTCAAGATATGAACCATGTGTTCGAGGAATGTCCTATTTTTATCGCGCATCAAAGCTTGCCCGAACATATGAGTGCGGCCTTCACAAGGCCCGCCAACAATCCGCCCGCCAACAATCCATATTCGCCCACCTACAATCCCGGTTGGAGAAACCATCCCAATTTGTCATGGGGCCAAAGTAACAATGATCAAACTAGGCCCAAATTCTCCAACAATTTCCAAAATCCGCCTTATCAAAATCCTCCACCCTCTTTCCAATATTCGCAAATGGAATCAAGACTCTCCAATATGGAAAGAAAGGTGGACACTCTCGTTAAAAGCAATGACGCGCTGGCTCAAGTTTTGACTAGGATAGAGATGCAATGAATCAGCAAGAAAGGCAAAAGGGTACTCTACCTAGTCAACCATTCCCAAACCCTAGGAACTCTAGTCAAGCTCACTTGGCTGAAGAGAATCATATGAGTCAGTGCATGCAATTCATACATTGCGGTCGGGAAAACAAGTTGATAACCAAGTATCAACACCATCAAGTTCTAAACAAGCATTCAGCTTGCCTGATCCCACTCCATCTCAACTTGATGCCAACAACACGAAAAAAGACAAGTCAGCCGAAGATATGCACAAGCCATCGCACCCTACCCAAATAGGCTTAAAGATAAGCAATGTGCACAAATGGATAAGGTACGCGAGATTTTTTAATCAAGTCAAGATCAATATACCTCTTCTTGATGCAATTCAACAAGTCCCTAAGTATGCCAAGTTTATTAAGGACATGTGCACAAAGAAGAGAAAGACTAATGTGCCCAAGAAGGTTTTTCTAGCCACTAACATTAGTGAGCTTTTGTCCAACCAGATCCCTGTCAAGTATAAGGACCCTGGTTGCCCCACCATCTCTTGCACAATAGGTCAAACTGCAATTAAGCATGCACTTCTTGATTTGGAGCAAGTATCAACTACTCTCCCTTCTCAGTCTACCAACAACTGGGTTGGGCGAACTTAGTCCGACTAAGGTTACAATCCAATTAGCTGACCGATCCATAAAAATTCCCAAAGGAGAAATTACCGATGTGCTCATCCGAGTTGGGGAGTTTATCTACCCAGTAGATTTTGTTGTTCTGGAGACCGAACCTGTATCCACTCTTCGTCACAAACTCCCGTTATCCTAGGGCGTCCGTTCCTTGCAACTAAAATGCGATCATAAATTGTAGGAATGATCCATGAGGTTGACCTTTGGAAAACATGACTAAAGAGGTCAATGTCTTCAACCTGGAAAACCAATCTCGTAAGATAAAAGACCAAACATTTGAGGTGAACTTCATTGAGAACATTTGTGAAAAAGAAAGTGAAAATGAGTCTCTATTTCTTGACAAGTTATTTGAGGATAGTGCGATTTTAGTGAAAGATGACACATGTTGAGGATTATAATTTTAAAGTTCCCTTTAAAAAACGAAGATTTGATCTAAGTAGCTTCAAAGAGCCAAGCACTGAAATATCGCATGAGAATATAGTTCAAGAAACTCCAATTGACTTAACTTTCGAAAGTCTCTTTGAAGAAGAACTCCTATGTTTAGATACACCGATTAAGGAGATGTTGGTTAATTATTCACTTCCAGGGAAAAGTGTTGATTTAAGTTTTGAGGAGATGTACGGAACTGAGCTAGAATTTCTCGGCAAGGAAGTTCCAACTGAAGGTGTGATGAATTTTGAATAATGGAGGTAGACATATGATGAGGAAGAGCCTAAAGAAGATGAAACTGGGGGGAGAGAAAGTTAAAACAAAAATGTTGGTCTCCCCATTGTGCCTTATAAAGAGAACCATTGGAATGATGGGAAACGAGCTAGAGGGATGAATCCTAAGCAGCTCTAGGTGAGAGTGATACATGTGTTGTACATTATTATGGTATAGTATATTCTTGCCTCTCTTTACATTTTTCTAAATGCATTCATGCATTTCATACATTGAGGACAATGCATGAGATAAGTGTGGGGGAGGGTTTACTAACATAGAAAGATTAATTAAAAAAAATATATTTTTCTCTTTATTTGTTCTAACATTTCTAAAAAAAAAAAAATATTTTTTTCTTTATTTGTTCTAACATTTCTAAAAAAAAAATTAAAAAATTAAAAAAAATAATAAATAAATTTTTTATAAAAAGGACAGTATTTTGACTTATTTTTTTGAAAGAAACCTAAGTTAGTTTTAAGGATTAGGAAAATCATGATTAGGATTTCTAAAAACTTGGTCAAAATAAATAAATTGTTTAAATTTTAGGTATAGGAAGAGAAATTGAATAATTAGTTAGTCTTAATTTTACCTTAATGAAATGTGCATTCCTAGTACATATTTAGGATTCTAAGACAAAGACCTTGTGCCTCATAAAAAAAATATAAAAAAAAAAATCACCAATTAAGCTGGATACATGTGCCTCAAGAAGCATAAGTATTCACGCCTAAAGGTAGTTCTAAATAAAAAAGTCCTTAGTTTTGTGGCTAGTTCATTCGAATTTGAGTCCGCGGGGTGTTTTCTCACCTGGTGCCCTAAAGCCGACCGGTTTGGGAGCCACCGACTTTAAGTTCGCTACATGGGTGGATTAGAAAGCCTAAGAAAACTGAGAAATAATATATATATTAACACATCTAATAGTCAATTAGTTAGGTATGAGGGCCTCAAGAAGCCTTGATACTTACACGAAAGAAAATTAGATGATGTTATAAAAATAATAAAGAGGCATGAGAGTCCAAGTTAAGGAATTCTAGATTCACAAGGGTGCGTATGACTTTGGTAACGAAAAAGACTATAAAACATTCAATTTTAATCCTTACCTAAAAAAAATAACAATTGACTTTATTAGGACTAAGTTTAAAGAATGAATAAAAATGAGGATCCTAAAACTTATAGACTACTTAGTCTCTTCAATAATAATTCAAATATTTTCCTTTTTATGGATTTTGTGGGTGTAATCCGCTGAAAACCCTCACGAGACAACACTCGTCCTCTAGGGTAACCTAGGGGTTTAACGGCTTGTTGCACATGCTAAGTGCAACCGTGATTCCTACGAAAGTGAGTTAGCTAGGTTAGATTTTCTCTTTCTTTTTGATTTTTACTCGAGGACGAGCAAAAGATAAGTGTGGGGGTGTGATAGGTAGTAAAAAAATGCATAATTATCATCAAATATACCAATCACATTTGCACATTATTCATATTATAATGCACATTTATTAATATTTCATTATTTAATGTGTGCAGGCCTCGAAGTATTATTTTAATAAGAAATAAAGCTTTGATTTGACGAAAAAGGTGTATTATTATGTGTATAAAGATGTATTTGATGTACCCTTCTTGTCTCGCTATAGTATAGGACTATACCGAGTCGAATCTCAGGGAGAGCTCGCGATGGAAGCTTTACGTGTGGTAGTGAAGTGAACAAACGATGATTCTTCTCTTGCTTATAAACTTAGTGAATCAAATGCAAAAGAAACTAAAAGGTGTCTATGTTCATGGTGGAAAACGTTGGAAAAGAAATCAAGAAGTGGATGTGGTATTCACAAGAGAAGGAAAGAAAACTTAAAGAAAGAATAGATCCATGACTAGCTTACCTTGCTAGCTTGCAAGACTTACTAGACTCCTTGATAGCGAATGCGTGCCTAATGTTGTCACTCCATCGGCTTGGATTCGTCTCGCGTGTTGACCTAATTACTTTCTCACTTGGTAGACGGTGGTTTAACCGTCGGAGAAGAGAAGATCATACAACTTGCAAGATTAACAAAGGCAATCACCCATGAGTTAGTGAAGTGGCAAGACTAGTGGTAAACTAGTACATGGAGAAGAATTTAGCTACAACAAGCCATAAGAAAAAAACAAGAAAGCATGAAGTAAAAGCATAGAAGTAAACAAAGCAATAAAGAAAAGCAATTAAAGAAAGCACATAGAACTAGAACCAAGCTTCAAGTAGAGAAGGAGGATGGATCAATCTTGTTGCTTCAAGTGTCACCCTTGATTACACAAGCTCTCTCCCTCACAATCACTCTCTTTTACATTGAATTCTAGGGAAGAGAAGATCATAGAGAGCTACAAACCTAAACAAAAACTAACAAATTACAAGCTTTGAACTAATCTCTCTCTCTTCTCTGATCAGTCCTTGTACGCAGGTCTTCATGGAGTATTTATAGCATGGATGAGAGCCTTCGAGAGCCTAGTTTGTTGGCGCAAAATCTGAGATCCAACGGCCCGGATTTTGCGGTGGATCCGCCGCAAGTCGCGGCACTTTTGTGGCCGTGGCTAACAACTTTCTGGTGGAGATTAGTTACAAGGTTGTTAGCCACGTGGTATATCTAGAATCTTCGTTTGTTGCGCGGATTTCTCTGGATCTGGATTTGAATTTGGCTTTATCTTTAACTTGATTAATCACTTATTAGTGTTAATTAAGTGATTATTTGGATATCTTCCATTAAGTGTGTACCTGCAAATATGTAGAGAAGAGGAGTAAAAATCACATATTTATTTGTATATGCATGGGAATTATGATGTAAAATATGCAATATTGGATACCAATCAAGCTTAAAGAGCCCAAAAGCCCATGTTTGAAGCCAGGTGAAAAAGCGCATTACAAGAAGTCAAAATGCAAATACACAGAGGGCTAAAGTTGCAAATATCAAAGATGAGGAAGGATAGATTCTACCCAACCTAAACTCTTGCAGATGAGAATGAAAAGAGTGCAGAGATAAGGAAATTCGTTTAAAAGAGATTTGGGATAATTGAGATCAAGGTAACTTGATTACTAAGTTATCTCGAAACCAACATAAAGAGCCAGGATCAAGCTTCCAGAAGTAAGCGCTCAGATGGACGGACCAGGAGAGCCACGCGCCAAAGCGCGTGGCCAACAGCCACAGCTTTGCCGCGGAAACGCGGCAAAAGCCGCGTTTCCGCGGCATTTGGATGACTCCGGGCAACAACTTTTGTGGAAGTGTCGTGATGGACTCTACTTCCTTCTGCGCCTATAAATACCCCCTGCAGTGCAACGTACAGGGCATGCAGAGACGTTTAGGGTTTTTCTTTAGCCAGTTTTCTTTTAGCAAGTTGCAATTTTTGCGAATTGTGAAGAAGGAGCTTGTATTTGGGACCAGTTCATCGAATAAAGGTTACCTTTTTTCTAGTCAATTTTCTGTTATTTAATTTTGCATTTACTTAGTGATTTCTTGAGTTTGGTTTGATTTGTGATCTCTCGATTCTTTTTATTTTCTTTCGTTCTTTATTCTTCTCATATATATAAAAAAAAAAAAAGAAAAGAAAAATAATAAAAAGATGATTAACTAATCTTCCTTTGTGGTTTGCTGAATTCTTAAGCAACCCTAAGCACGTTTGGAGTTGAACAGATTAATAATACTTTTTAGAAACCCTAGGCTTAAAGAAGATTGCTTGAGGACTAAATGGATAAACAGATTTCTAATCTAGGTCACACTTTTAAATAATTCCTCACCCTTCAATTTAAGAACTTTGACGGCGTAACTTCAAGGTAATGCTTTTCTTCCGCTGTACTTAGATGTTAAGATGAAATCGTGTTGAGGGTCTGTTTGGATTTAAGGAATGGTGTGAAGTGAGGAAGTAGGAAGTAAGATTTATTTCCTTAGGAAAAAGGGAAATGAGTAGTAAATTTTCTGGTGTTTGGATGGTTGTTGGGAAGTGTGGTTTGGAAAATGTTTTGTCGTTTCCGGTGTTTGGATGGTAATGAAAAGTGGAAATGGAAAAGTTGACCACAAAGTTGACCGCAAAATAATATTAAAATAAAAATAATTAAGAAAAAAAAAAATAGATTGTAATTAGAATGCAAGTGAGATTTACATGACCAAAAAAATTAACTGTTTTATGATATAACTTATTATAAATGATATTTACATGACCACAAAATTAACTGTAGCACTCTGGAAGTGAGAAAATGGTTGTGTAAAAGAGAGATGAAAAAAAGGGAAAAGGGGGTTTCTTATTTTCCTTTTCGGTGTTTGGATAGATAGGGAAATGAGCAATTATACTTCCCCACTTCCTCACTTCACTCCGATTCCTTACATCCAAACACGCCCTGAATGTTCAAGTGTGCGAACTGGTAAGATTCTAAACTCCTTATTCTTGCTTGCATCTTCGCTAATAAACCTAGGATTAATTTCACATATATTAAGATGATGTTCAATCTCCTTAACTTGCAATAGGGTTGTGGTAGAAAATCAGTAAAAACCACATCTTTCATATCATATATATCTCTCAATCTAATCTCTTTCTTATTTGAAGCATACAGGAGAATCGGCCGAAAAGCTTTCATCGCATCCTTCCCTGAGGATCCGACCCGCTTGAGCCCTTGCTACAGTGGATCGCATTGAGACTAAGAAATCTGAACTTCATTCTTTTATTCTTTAAAATCTCAATCAGAAGACTAGAGGCCTTGAAACTAAAGAGCCAGCCTCTGTGAACCAAGTCAGCCCAACATCTTCGGCGG